>CAWUFW010013981.1:0-212028 GCA_963921515.1 Calotriton arnoldi
CTGTTTCTACACACTGAGTGTTGTCCGGATACACGTGTGCATCCTTAGAGAGCGCCTACACCCTCACTACTGCTTCTTTTTTTGTCAAATAATTTTTTATTAAACAGCAATAACAAAATCAGTAACATTTGCAATAATAGTCATGCAGCAAAAGTATTGCTCGTACAAAAGAAAACCTATGTAATGAAGGATTTTTTTTGTTGACAATTTATATTAAAAAAAAAAAGAGAAAAGAAAATAGGAATAAGGAAGAATAGTAAGAAAAAGAAGAAGCGGAGAAAGAGGGAAGAAAAGAGGAAATTAAGATATTGGTGGGTGCAAAAAACAGAAGAAAATTAGTAAAGGGAAGCTAATATAAACATTTAATTTTCTGATGTAAGGTAATGAAGAGACCTATGTAGTCTATGTTCATCACATATAAAATTCCACCATGTTAATACAAATGTTTTTTTTTAAAGTCTTTTCAACAAGAAAGTATAACTTCTCAACACTGCTTCTAAGGCTCATGGCAGCCTCTGAGCTTTACTGCTGCCTCTAACACTCACTAGTGTGTCTGCACCTTCACTGTTCCCTGAAACAGCACATCTGAATGTAAGGCTCACTGTATCTTGCAACACTCACTGTTCTGTTACACTCTTACTGATTCCTTAAACCTTCACTGATGCCTCTACACTCTCTTTACTGCTGAACACCCCTGTTCCCACCTGCAATAAGCTCTCACTGCTGCATTACATTCTTACCACTGCCTCTACTCCCTCACTACTGTCTGTACACCCACTAATACTGTCCAGCCTCACTGCTCCCTCTATGTGCTCACTTCAGCCTCTGCTCCCTCAGTGCTGCGTCTAATTCCCTACTGCTGCCTCTACAACATCGCTGCTGCTATAAACCCTCTCTTCTTCCTCTACATCCTCACTACTGCTTCTACATCCTACCAGCTACCATAAACCCTTGTGGCTGGAATTCACCTTGACTGCTGACTCTGCATCTTCACTACTGCCTCTGCGCCCTCATTTCTGCCACTAAGGTTCACTGCTGCATTTACACCATTACGGCTGGCTCTACACCTTCAATGCTGCTGTAAACCCTCACTGCTCCTAATATCGTGGCTCCTGATTCTATGTCCTCACTGCTGCCTCTGCACCCTCATCGCTGCTGTAAGCGTCACTGCTGCTGCACACCCTTACTGATACTTCTACACCCCCACTACTGCTGTGCACCTCCACTGATGCTGTAAACCTTCACTGCTGCCACTGCATACTCACTGATGTCTCTTTTCTCTCACTGCTTTCTTATACCTTCATTAATGCACCAACAACTCTCACTGCTACCTCAACAACCTCTCCACTGCCACCCAACCTCACTGCTGCCTCTAGTACTCACTATTTTGTCTACACCTTCAGAGGTCCCAAAGAAGCTCACTGTAGCCGCTAAGCCTTGTGACTGTCGCTAAATCTGACTGTTGCCATACACACTTACTGCTGGTGTACACCCTGACTCCTGCCTCTACACCCTCATTACTGCATCTGCACACTCACTGCTACTTCAATACACCTTCTGCTGCCTCCACGTCGTCACTGCTACATCAGAACCTCCACTGCCGTCTAACACACTCATTGCTGCACTCTACGCCCTCACTACAGCCATACACCCTCACTGCAGCACTACGTGCTGCTTCTGCTGCTCCCATATCCACAATGTTGCCTTTACAGCATGCTGACTCTACGTCCTCACTGCTGCCTTTACTTCCACAGTGCTTGCTGTCAGGGTCAGATTGTTAAGGCGGGCCCTCGGTCAATGGCCGAGGGGCCGGTATCCGAGTTCCAGCTGTGGGCCGCTTTTTTGGGCAGCTTGGGGGCTGATTTTTGCGGTATCTGTGCTGTTCAGATGCCGCCAGCAAACCTAGTGGGTGCATGAGTGGCCTTTCTGGAGGCAGATGGGCCTCTATTACCTCCCTTTTACCAACGGGGCGGAGGTGTCACTCCCTTTCTCTTGCTGGCCCCCCCACCCCCCATTAGTGTATGCAGATCGAGTGGGGTTAGGGGGCCAGAGCTGAAGTGGTCTCACTTGTATTCAGATGTGGTTCACCGGTGTGAACTAATCCGTGCCTTTTTTTTTTTTTTTTAATCTAAGTGAATTTATCAAAACATGCCTCTGTCAGAGACCCAGCCCCCTTCTGTCTCTCGGATCTCCCTGCTAATCATCATCCTCAGATTTCCAGAACAAACCCACTGTTGTTTCTGTAGTCTCTCTGCAGACTCTACATCTCACATCACTGTCGACTGTCTCAGCACCCCATACCTACATCTGGAGCCTCTCTGCTGCCTCTGAAACACGCTTTTACCTCTACAAACCACTGCTGTCTCTCCAGCCCGCTGCTCCCTCTAGCGCTCACTGCTTCTCCTGCAGCATCACTGCTCCCGCTAAGGTCCACTTCGACCCTAGCAGCCCACCTCTTACATTCACTGCTGCCTCTAAAGTTATCGTCCGCATGTAAATTCTGCTGCTGCCGTTCGGTCTACAGCGCACTGATGCCTCCACAGTCCCGTACTGCCTCTACAGAAAGCCTCGTTGTTGCTTCTGCAGCCTTCTGTCTGCCTGCACCTCAATGCAGTTTCTAGGGCTGATTGCTACTTATACATCCTCGCTACTGCTTTACTAATTCACTCCAATACAGCCCCACACGCGGCCCCTGCAGGCCTAGTGGTGGCACTGCAGCTCAACTGCTGCCTAAACAAGTCTCTGACAGTCAACCCCACTAATTCCTGTCAAGCCCCTTGCGTGCTTCTGAAGCCAAAATGCCTATAAAAAGCTACTGCTACATCTACAGCCAGTGCTTTAAATGGGTTGGTACTCACCGGTACTGAGTACCGGTACTTCTTAGATTTGTCACTCTGAGTACCGGCACTTCTCTTCTGCCGAGGAGAGTACCGGTACTCATGAAAAGGTAGGCTTATTGGCTGTGAGTGCTGGTGAGCCGGAGTGGAAGGTGTCTCTGGCAGCCAAGGCGCCACTTCTGTATCCCCAATCTGAGCCCCAGCTGAGCTATTCAGAAGGGCTCATTTGAATAATTGCCGGGTGCTCACCATCACGCTGTGTTTGACAGAGCAGGGTCCGTTCAGGCCCTGTGCTGTCAATCACAGTCACACTATCCTGTGCATTTGTGCAAACACAGGAATCATGGCAGTCCCCTGGCAGTGGCAATCAGGCTTTGGCCAGTCCGGCCCTGGTGGCAATTAAAAAAAGCCATGGTAGGTGAAGAGTATAACATGGCTTTCATCATACCCAAGTCTTTTGTGTGCCTGCTTATGTTTGTGTGCTTGCCTGCATTCGTATGCCTGTTTTTTGTAAGAAAAAAGTGAGAGAAAGAGAATCAAAACACTCTCAGGAGGTATTTTAAAGAAAATGGGTGGCACTTTGTGTGTACGTCTGTTCGGCGACAAAAATTCATAAATAGCATAGTAGGGAGGGTGGGTGGGTGAGTGAGTGGATGGATGAGTGAACAAGGGTGGATGTATGGATGGATGGATGAATAGATGGATGGATGAGTGAAAGCATGGATGGCTGGGTGAAAGGGAGTGGATGATTGGATAAAAGGGCGGATGATGGGTAGATAAGTGAAAGATTGGATGGATGAATGAAAGAGAGGGAGGATGGATGAAAGGGTGGATGATGGATGAGTGAAAGGAGGGATTGAGTGAAAGGGTGGATGGAATGAAAGGGTGGATGGAATAAAGGAGTGAAAGGGTTGATGGATAGATGAGCGAAAGGATTAATGAATGAGCGAAAGGGTGGATAAAGAGATGGATGAGTGAAAGGATGAATGGATAGGTTTGGATATGAAGGGTGGACAGACGGAATGGTGAAAACTGAATGATGGATGAAAGACTGAATAGACGACAGAATGTAAAGGTTAAATGGCGGACATCAGCAGGTAAATGGTAGGATGAAATGAGGTTAGGAAGGAGATTTTCATTTTAAGTGATTTGAATTAGACGTGCTTTTCCACTCTTTCATAGGCTTGTTGGTTTTCCAGCGGTGAAAAATATAAGCAATCAATATATTCATATCCTGTGCTAGGCCCAGAGGTCAGACATTCTCCGCTTTGCAGGTTTATATTTTAATTATTTTAAAACTGACACAACGGGCTTACCGTCCTCACTGCTGCCACCATTCCTGTTTCTACACACTGAGGGGCCGATTCCGATCTCGGCCGGTAGGGCTCCGAATCGGATTCGGCTTAACCGGATCCGATTCGGAGCCCTATTTCCCGACCGATTCGTACGCGCGTCCAGGCGAGCGGGTACGATGCGAAATCGCCGACCGACTCGTCCGGGCGTCCCGACCGCTCCGACCGACTCGTTCCCGGGTCGAACCGCACTGACCGACTCGCTCGGACTTGACTCGCACCGCGCAATGGAGACGTTCCCCGGCCGGGTAAGTACGATGCGCGCCGCGAGCAGTCCGACCGAGCCGCGAACTCCGGCTCCAAAGAGCAGTCGGAGCCGTACTTTGGGGGTCCGTGTCGGACCCCCCTGTACGCGTAGCCGTGCGAGTCGCACACAGGGGGGACCCATGGGTCCCCCCTACAAGTGCATGTACGGCGCGACCCGCATCGACGCGAACACGCTGTAGGGGGCGCCCTTGTTCGCGTCGTGCCCATTGAGTCAATGGGAGCCCGTGTACGCGTCGTACGACTGGCTCCCATTGACTTCAATGGGAGTCCGACCGAATCGAGTCCGATAGCATACGTGCGCATCGTACTCGTTCGGTCTGACTGCTAGAGTCCGATTCGGTCGGAAATCTCTCCGGGTCCGGCTCGGTTGGAGAGATTTCTGGCCCGAACCGGAATCGGCGCCTGAGTGTTGTCCGGATACACGGGTGCATCCTTAGAGAGCGCCTACACCCTCACTACTGCTTCTTTTTTTGTCAAATAATTTTTTATTAAACAGCAATAACAAAATCAGTAACATTTGCAATAATAGTCATGCAGCAAAAGTATTGCTCGTACAAAAGAAAACCTATGTAATGAAGGATTTTTTTTGTTGACAATTTATATAAAAAAAAAAAAGAGAAAAAGAAAATAGGAATAAGGAAGAATAGTAAGAAAAAAGAAGAAGCGGAGAAAGAGGGAAGAAAAGAGGAAATTAAGATATTGGTGGGTGCAAAAAACAGAAGAAAATTAGTAAAGGGAAGCTAATATAAACAGATTTAATTTTCTGATGTAAGGTAATGAAGAGACCTATGTAGTCTATGTTCATCACATATAAAATTCCACCATGTTAATACAAATGGTTTTTTTTTAAAGTCTTTTCAACAAGAAAGTATAACTTCTCAACACTGCTTCTAAGGCTCATGGCAGCCTCTGAGCTTTACTGCTGCCTCTAACACTCACTAGTGTGTCTGCACCTTCACTGTTCCCTGAAACAGCACATCTGAATGTAAGGCTCACTGTATCTTGCAACACTCACTGTTCTGTTACACTCTTACTGATTCCTTAAACCTTCACTGATGCCTCTACACTCTCTTTACTGCTGAGCACCCCTGTTCCCACCTGCAATAAGCTCTCACTGCTGCATTACATTCTCACCACTGCCTCTACTCCCTCACTACTGTCTGTACACCCACTAATACTGTCCAGCCTCACTGCTCCCTCTATGTGCTCACTTCAGCCTCTGCTCCCTCAGTGCTGCGTCTAATTCCCTACTGCTGCCTCTACAACATCGCTGCTGCTATAAACCCTCTCTTCTTCCTCTACATCCTCACTACTGCTTCTACTTCCTACCAGCTACCATAAACCCTTGTGGCTGGAATTCACCTTGACTGCTGACTCTGCATCTTCACTACTGCCTCTGCGCCCTCATTTCTGCCACTAAGGTTCACTGCTGCATCTACACCATTACGGCTGGCTCTACACCTTCAATGCTGCTGTAAACCCTCACTGCTCCTAATATCGTGGCTCCTGATTCTATGTCCTCACTGCTGCCTCTGCACCCTCATCGCTGCTGTAAACGTCACTGCTGCTGCACACCCTTACTGATACTTCTACACCCCCACTACTGCTGTGCACCTCCACTGATGCTGTAAACCTTCACTGCTGCCACTGCATACTCACTGATGTCTCTTTTCTCTCACTGCTGTCTTATACCTTCATTAATGCACCAACAACTCTCACAGCTACCTCAACAACCTCTCCACTGCCACCCAACCTCACTGCTGCCTCTAGTACTCACTGTTTTGTCTACACCTTCAGAGGTCCCAAAAAGCTCACTGTAGCCGCTAAGCCTTGTGACTGTCGCTAAATCTGACTGTTGCCATACACACTTACTGCTGGTGTACACCCTGACTCCTGCCTCTACACCCTCATTAGTGCATCTGCACACTCACTGCTACTTCAATACACCTACTGCTGCCTCCACGTCGTCACTGCTACATCAGAACCTCCACTGCCGTCTAACACACTCATTGCTGCACTCTACGCCCTCACTACAGCCATACACCCTCACTGCAGCACTACGTGCGGCTTCTGCTGCCCCCATATCCACAATGTTGCCTTTACAGCATGCTGACTCTACGTCCTCACTGCTGCCTTTACTTCCACAGTGCTTGCTGTCAGGGTCGGATTGGTAAGGCGGGCCCTCGGTCAACGGCCGAGGGGCCGGTATCCGAGTTCCAGCTGTGGGCCGCTTTTTTGGGCAGCCTGGGGGCTGATTTTTGCGGTATCTGTGCTGTTCAGATGCCGCCAGCAAACCTAGTGGGTGCATGAGTGGCCTTTCTGGAGGCAGATGGGCCTCTATTACCTCCCTTTTACCAACGGGGCGGAGGTGTCACTCCCTTTCTCTTGCTGGCCCCTCCACCCCCCATTAGTGTATGCAGATCGAGTGGGGTTAGGGGGCCAGAGCTGAAGTGGTCTCACTTGTATTCAGATGTGGTTCACCGGTGTGAACTAATCCGTGCCTTTTTAAAAAAAAAATTTTTTTAAATCTAAGTGAATTTATCAAAACATGCCTCTGTCAGAGACCCAGCCCCCTTCTGTCTCTCGGTTCTCCCTGCTAACCATCATCCTCAGATTTCCAGAACAAACCCACTGTTGTTTCTGTAGTCTCTCTGCAGACTCTACATCTCACATCACTGTCGACTGTCTCAGCACCCCATACCTACATCTGGAGCCTCTCTGCTGCCTCCGAAACACGCTTTTACCTCTACAAACCACTGTTGTCTCTCCAGCCCGCGGCTCCCTCTAGCGCTCACTGCTTCTCCTGCAGCATCACTGCTCCCGCTAAGGTCCACTTCGACCCTAGCAGCCCACCTCTTACATTCACTGCTGCCTCTAAAGTTATCGGCCGCATGTAAATTCTGCTGCTGCCGTTCGGTCTACAGCGCACTGATGCCTCCACAGTCCCGTACTGCCTCTACAGAAAGCCTCGTTGTTGCTTCTGCAGCCTTCTGTCTGCCTGCACCTCAATGCAGTTTCTAGGGCTGATTGCTACTTATACATCCTCGCTACTGCTTTACTAATTCACTCCAATACAGCCCCACACGCGGCCCCTGCAGGCCTAGTGGTGGCACTGCAGCTCAACTGCTGCCTAAACAAGTCTCTGACAGTCAACCCCACTAATTCCTGTCAAGCCCCTTGCGTGCTTCTGAAGCCAAAATGCCTATAAAAAGCTACTGCTACATCTACAGCCAGTGCTTTAAATGGGCTGGTACTCACCGGTACTGAGTACCGGTACTTCTTAGATTTGTCACTCTGAGTACCGGCACTTCTCTTCTGCCGAGGAGAGTACCGGTACTCATGAAAAGGTAGGCTTATTGGCTGTGAGTGCTGGTGAGCCGGAGTGGAAGGTGTCTCTGGCAGCCAAGGCGCCACTTCTGTATCCCCGATCTGAGCCCCAGCTGAGCTATTCAGAAGGGCTCATTTGAATAATTGCTGGGTGCTCACCATCACGCTGTGTTTGACAGAGCAGGGTCCGTTCAGGCCCTGTGCTGTCAATCACAGTCACACTATCCTGTGCATTTGTGCAAACACAGGAATCATGGCAGTCCCCTGGCAGTGGCAATCAGGCTATGGCCAGTCCGGCCCTGGTGGCAATTAAAAAAAGCCATGGTAGGTGAAGAGTATAACATGGCTTTCATCATACCCAAGTCTTTTGTGTGCCTGCTTATGTTTGTGTGCTTGCCTGCATTCGTATGCCTGTTTTTTGTAAGAAAAAAGTGAGAGAAAGAGAGAGAGAATCAAAACACTCTCAGGAGGTATTTTAAAGAAAATGGGTGGCACTTTGAGTGTACGTCTGCTCGGCGACAAAAATTCATAAATAGCATAGTAGGGAGGGTGGGTGGGTGGGTGAGTGAGTGGATGGATGAGTGAACAAGGGTGGATGTATGGATGGATGGATGAATAGATGGATGGATGAGTGAAAGCATGGATGGCTGGGTGAAAGGGGGTGGATGATTGGATAAAAGGGCGGATGATGGGTAGATAAGTGAAAGATTGGATGGATGAATGAAAGAGAGGGAGGATGGATGAAAGGGTGGATGATGGATAAGTGAAAGGAGGGATTGAGTGAAAGGGTGGATGGAATGAAAGGGTGGATGGAATAAAGGAGTGAAAGGGTTGATGGATAGATGAGCGAAAGGATTAATGAATGAGCGAAAGGGTGGATGAGTGAAAGGATGAATGTATAGGTTTGGATATGAAGGGTGGACAGACGGAATGGTGAAAACTGAATGATGGATGAAAGACTGAATAGACGACAGAATGTAAAGGTTAAATGGCGGACATCAGCAGGTAAATGGTAGGATGAAAGAATGAATGGATAGATCTATGGAAGAGACAAGAGCTATCTTCTGGGGAGGGTCATGATGATTTGCTTCATTTGCATTGTGCAATAAGAGCTTTGGTTCGAAGTGCGGGTATTTTCAGTTTCTTCCTACTCACATGCTGAAAAATATATAGTATTGTGCCAAACAACAGCAATTAACAGTATGGCATTAAGAAGGTGCAACTATTGCAAAAAAGGAAATGTTAACATATTATAGCATTTCTCTTTCATTTTGTGTAATGAGTTAACTTGCTTTGTTTATATAAACACATTTCTCATGTGTTTTGGTATGTGCTGCAACTAATATAGAAGTCGTTAAGTATCATCATGTCTTGCCTTTAGCCCCGCCCTTAGCCCCGCCCCCTCCCTACACATCTAGCTCATTTTAATGAGTACCTGAACTTATTTTTTCCCATTTAAAGCACTGTCTACAGCCCTACCGCTCCATCACACACCTCAGTGCTGGCAACACGCTGCGCCTCTGCACCCTCACTCCTGTCATCCCATGCCTCATCACTTCTTCTGCAGCTCGTGACTGCCAGTGAGTGCACCTTCAGTCCTCCCAAACTGACACCAACACCCTAAACTCTCACAAGCGGCTCGAAGCAATGCAGTTTACAGAGAACACTATACATAATTTTCTACCCTGCCACTCACCCACACACAGCTCTCCCATATTCTTAGTTCAATCTCAAGGCCTCGTAGGGGAAGCGTTCATCTGCTCCTTTAAGAAACCCAGGTAATACAATATATTCTAGCCATGTCCAGGCAGAAAATAATATCCCACTTGTACCCCAGCCTCACACATAATGGGACTTCTCTGTGTAAAACAGGGCCTCCAGATTGATGGTTAGATAAATGCACTTTATCAGGAGAATAGATTACAGTGTTTGTGCGGTTTGCCACCATGGACTCAACAGATGCTGTCAATAAAATATATTTCATCAAAGTTTCGTCCATCATGAGAGCAAAATGCGTTTTGCCAACCACCTTAATCTATTCTGTCAACACAGCCCATTTGGTCTACAATAACTCAATCTCTACTGTCAGCAATATGATAAAAATGCCATTGTTAGTAAACCTCCTGAGAAAAAAATATGTAGGCCACAGAAAAAGAAAAATATAGAGAGAGGAGAAGGTGGCTGAAAGGAGAGGGAAAAATGCACATCAATAAATTGGATGATAGGTGTAACTAACAAACGAAAGAAAAGCGGCGGCAGCAAATGTATAAAAATAATGGAAGGAAGAGAGGGAGAACAAAGGACAAGGTATCTGATCTTGCACTTTAAATTATTTTAGATATTTCATGCAGTGGAAATCTGGGTCCATGGAGCACATCATCTTATACAGAGAAAACAGATGCGAGAAAGAAACAAGAAAATAAATAGTGAAATATAGGAAGAAACGGAAGATGAGGAATGAAAGCAAAAGAGAGAGAGGTAGGAAGTAACAAAACAAAATCCAGAAAATTAGGGAAATAATGGATAAAAACTCGAAAGAACGTTATTGTCAAAAGCGTGAAACAACACAAAGGAAAGAATAAATGAAGTAAAATAGGTTACAAAAACTAAAAGAAAAGAAAAATGAATAATGGAAGAATGATAGGACAGGCTAGAATAAGAGTGCACAAAAGAAGCAATAACGAAAGTATAGATAAAAGAAGAGAGAAAGGACGAAATAGGAACATGATGAAAACAGAGTAATGAAACCAATACAAATGGAGCAGCGTAATTTAGAGTTCACCCTTATACCTCACAGAAGTGCAATTATATTTGTGAACCTGACATTATATTCACTGTGTGCCTTAATCCTATTGACGTGCGTGAAGCATTTAAACACATTACTGAAATATATTCAATATAGAAACTTAGAGATTTATAAACGTGTGCACTAAAGTACAGTTTAAACATGAATCATGTATTCTTTATATACATTTTACACTTACATTTCAAGGTTATTGCATATGTAATCTTTTGCTCACATCTGCAGTTCATTAAAGTTATAGGAGTGATAGACCTGGCCCTTTTTAAAGAATTATCCCTAAACTTTTTGCCTTCTTCCTCCTAATTATTTTCTGACCTGCTTTTGTTGGCTTTAGGACTATGGAGACTTTACCACTGCTAACCAGTGCTAAAGTGCATATGCTCTCTGTCTAAATTGTATTGGTGATTGGTTTATCCATGATTGGTCTATTTGATTTTCTAGTACCTCCCTAGAGCACCAGGTGTGCCCAGGGCCTGTAAATCATATGCTACTTGTGGGCTTGCAGCAGTGATTGTACCAGCCACATGAGTAGCCTTTCAAACATCTCTCATACCTGCCACTGCAGTGTCTGTGTGTGCAGTTTTGAACAGCCATTTCGAACTGGTAAGTGCATCCACTGGACAGGCCCAAACCTTCCTTTTTAATACATGTAAGTCACCCCTGAGCCAGGCCCAAGGCAGCCCCATGGACAGGGTGCAGGGTATTTAAAAGGTAGGACATGTACTGGTGTGTTTTTCATGTCCTAATAGTGTAATACTGCTAATTTCGTTTTTCACTATTGCAAGGACTCTCCCATAGGGTAACATGGGGATTTCCTTAAAATATCTTTTAATTGTAATTTACTATTGGGAGTAGATAGGGATTTGTAGTTAAGGGTCTCTGAACTCGCAATTTAAAAGTACATCTTTGGTGAAGATGTTTTTTAAAATTACGTGTTTGAAAATGACTCTTTTAGAGAGTGGGCATTTTCTTGCTTTACCATTCTGTGCCTCTGCCTGCCGGTGGAATCCACGTCTGAGGGAGGGTGACAATTGGGCTGTTTTGTGCATTCACTCTAGACAGTCACACAAAGGAAGCTGAGGTGTGCCCTGCATATCTCGATGGCCCATCACCAGTCTGATGAGTCTTCCTGAGTGGTGGGAGGAGTTGTCACTGTCACTTGAATAGGGCTGGGCCTGTCCTCATCCAAAGCTGTCTCCACCCCCTTGTAGTGTGTCTGGAGCCAGATCAGGGAAACCCAGGGTCTTGTGCACTACAAAGACTTTCCTTTGGAGTTTGCCTACTTCAAAGGCAGAAAGCGGTAGAAGTATTGGACCTCTGATTCTCTTCTGATGCTGTAGGATGGGCTGACACTCTACCTGTTGCTTTGTTGTGCTAGCCTGCTGCTTGCTGCTTCTGTCCTGGGAGTGAAAGGACTGGACTTTGCTTTCTGTGTCCTGCTTTTCAAGGTTCTCCAAGGACTTGTGTGTGCTTGCCTCCTGTTAAGAAGTCTCAGGGCCATCAAAGACTTCACCTACCAGGACCTGGGCTCTTCTGCTGAGAGTCCTTACTTGCCAAGTGGTGCCAAATCCAGTCCCTGGGACCTCGGAAGTGGAATCTGGTGAACTGAAGGAGGAAATCCACACATCGACTCCCAGCGTCTGTTTTTATCGATGCATCGCTACAAACTTCGATGCATCACAGCTGCCAGCACCGGAGCATGGTTCCCAATCGGCGCATCAACCACAGCTTTCACCGCAGGCTTCAGCTTTACACGGCAGCGCATCAAAAGAAACCCCACAGCGTGAGTTTCGAGCAACGAAGTCCATGACACGCCACTCCATCTCCGATGCAGCGCCTGCTTCATCCCTGTGGAATCAATGCAGCGCATCTGGATGTTCAGTGCATCGTCCCTGGGAGCCAATTTCTTCATCAACATTGCCCAGCAGTAGTAAACCGAGGCTGCGTGTTCAGAGATCGATGCATCACCTCCCTTTCCAGTAAGGAACTGATGCATCACCTCCCTTGACAGTAAGGAACTAACACATCTCCCCTGCGTAGCAGTAGGGAGCCGATGCATCTCCTCCCCTGGCAGTAAGGAACCGATGCATCACCCCCCTGGTAGTAAGGAACTGATGCATTGCTTTGCTTTTCAGGCACCTGACCTCCCCTGTGCCTGTTTCGTCTTTGTATTTTGACACATCCAAGGTACTTTGTGCTAAAATAGATGCATCCATAAATTTCTATGGACTGAACTTATTTAATCTTCGAAAAGTGATATCTTTACTTATTTATTTTGGAGTTTTGTCGTATTGGTCTTGTTTTATTCAGATAAATATTAACTATTTTTCAAAACTGGTGGGGACTCCATTTGTAGTGTTTTCACTGTGTTGCTCTGTGTGTATGTACAAATGCCTTACACATTGTCTCTGAGAAAAGCCTGACTGCTCGTGCCAATCTACCAAGCGGGTGAGCATGGGTTATCTTAGCTGTGTGACTCCCTTACCCTGACTAGAGTGAGAGTCCCTACTTGGACAGGGTGAAAACCAGTGGCAGCTCCTCCGCTATGGCGGAGGAGCGTCACCCCACTGCTTTTGTGCAGTGCAAAGCAAAGCAAATATAAAATGAAAATAACTTTAAGTTATTATCATTTAATATTTCCTTTGCAGGTGGGCGGGTGGGCGGGGCTGCTCTGCTCTCGGAGCAGGGCAGGGGAGGAGTGGTTTACCCATTCCTAAGTGCGCAATGACTGTTTGGTCGGCCCTCTCGGGCAGCCCAAACCAGTCATGCGCACTTTCCACTTTCTCTATTCAGGCTGCATTGCAGCCTGCATGGTGAACAGGCCCAGGCCCCCATTCCCTGGTTGAGCGTCGAACCAGGATGCTCAAAACCAATCACAACGCTGCATTGCAACGTTGTGATTGGTCAGGGGAGCCTGGGTGCCTACCAATCACAACGCAGAATTGCAGTGTTGTGGTTGGTCTTCTCGGCTTCCTGTCCCACGAGGAGAGCAGGAGCAGAGAGAGACGCTGGACTGGCAGAAAGGTAAGTGAATAAATATATTTTTTTCCCCATTGCTCGCCCCCACGTGCCTCCTCCCGCCACGCCCGCCCCCACCTGCCCGCTCGAGTCATACCGGACGCCACTGGGGAAAACCACTGCCAACTAGAGACCCATTTATATTATTGGTGTTCAGCAGTGAAGTCAGGCCTCGTGTTTGTACTTTGCATACAGTGATTAGTGTACACTACCTCCATATCGCAGACCATTACTGTAAGACCTGGCACCATTGGCGTGGGTCTCCCCTGCTTTGTTCGCCTTTGCCTCCTGTGTTTTTGCTGTATGTTGGACTCTGTTTTGCTGGTCTAGATGCTTTGGGCACTTTGCCACTGCTCTTCAGTGCCAAAGTGCAAGTGCTCCCTTTGTAAATTATTGTTATGGATTGGTGTTTCCATGATTGGCTATTTAATTTACTAGTCAGTCCCTAGTACAGTGCACCATGTGTACCTGGGGCCTGTAAATCAAATGCTGCTAGTGGGCTTGCAGCACTGTTTGTGCCACCCACAGAAGCAGCCTGTAAATGTAACTCTGGCCTGCCATTGCAGAGCCTGTGTGCAGTCTAGTACTGCCATGTTGACTTGGCAAGTGCACCCACTTGCCAGTCCCTAACCTTGCCTTTTCTTACATATCAGGCACCCCTAAGGTAGGCTCAAGGTACCCCTGTGGGCAGGGTGCATTGTATGTGAAAGGTAAGACATGCCCTGATGTGTGTGGCATGTCCTGATAGTGAATTACTGTCAATTTCGTTTTTCACTATTGCAAGGCTACCTGTTCCCATAGAACAGAAGGGGAGTTTGTTTATAACATCTTATAAACATAACTGGCCCTGGGAACAAGGTAGAAAAATAAAGTTTAGTATGCCTGAACTCAGAATGTTAAAATACATATTTTAGTGAGGGTGATTTTTACATTCTGTGTCTGAAAATGCCACTTTTAGAAAGTAGGTATTTTTTTGCCTAACCATCCAGTGTGCCTCTGCTAGGTTTGTGTATTGCATGTCTGGATTTTGGATGACAGGGGCTGGAGAGGGGAAGTGGCTCCAGAAGTCTGATGAGTCAGGGCTGGGCTGAATGGACCTGGGCTGCATTTAGAGTAGGGGGAGGAGATTTCCTTTCACCTGATTGGGCCTGGTCTGCCTTCAACAATGCTGTCTCCACCTCCTGCCAGGAAGCAGCACCAGTGAGGACAGAACTGGTTTTGGCAGGGTACAGACACTCTCTGCCTTCAGAGAACAAAGGATTTTGGTGTATAAAAAGAGGGTCCCAGACCCCAGACTTTTAGATCACTTCTGGGAAATCAAGAGGAACCTTTGCTAAGGAGAAGAGCCGCAGAAGCTGAGGAGGAATACTGCCCCTGTGCTATTTGCTGTCTGGGGTTGGCCTGCAGTGGCTACTTGCTGCCAAGGAAAGGAGAAAGGACTTTGTTGCTTGCTTTTTCCCCCTGCTTGAAGAAAAGATCTCCAAGGGCTTGAACTGAGCTTGCCCCCTGTTCTAGAGGTCTCAGGAACAGCAAAGACCTCACTATGTCAGTAGGCACCGTCTTTGATAGTCGCTGCAGAAGAAAAGGGTAACCGACTCTGTCATCGAGCCCATCGCAGGATTCCGTGTCCTGAAAGCACCGCCAAGAGCAACGCCTCACTTCGCAACACAACCCATGTCTCACCGACTCCGTCAACGAGCTGCTGCTTGCACCGAGCCTGTGGGCACCGCACTCCGCAACGCTTCGCTACACGCTGCAAGGACGTCACCAACTCCGTCGCTGCCCGACCCGAACATCAACCGGCTCCGTCGCCACACCATGACCTGCCAGCACCGCAGCGAGCACTGTCTCACCGACTCCGTCAACAAGCCGCTGCCTGCACTGAATCATGAAGACATCGGCCGCCGCAACGCTCCGTTTCAAAACGCGACCGCGATGTTTGCCACGACTGACTCGCACCGACGTGTTGGTCGCAACAAGAAAGGTACTGTGTCCGAGTCTGTTGACGCTTTAGGTGGCCCGCATCAACGCGGTCGGCTGGAATTGTTAGACTCTGTCGTTTCCAGTATCGCGGTAGCCCCAGGAGAAGCTACAGAGTCGGGAGAACTGTGTTTTATTGACTTTCCTGCAATTTAAAGGTTATTTTACACAAGTACTATTTTTCAAGAGTATTGTATGTTGGATTTTTGTCGTATTTGGTCTTGTTGGTTTAGATAAAGATTTACTATTTTTCTAAACTGGTGTGGTGTCCATTTGTAGTGCTTTCACTGTATTACTGTATTTGTTCACAAATGCTTTACACACTGCCGCTGAGATAAGCCTGTCTGCTCATGCCAAGCTACCAAGGGGGTGAGCAGGGGTTATTTTAGAAGTGTATCCCCCTTACCCTGACTAGAAGCAAGGGCCCCTATTTGGACAAAGGTACCTACCTCTGCCAACTAGAGACCCCCATTTCTAACAATTACGTACCAGCATACTGATTTTTCTCTTTTTGCATCTCTTGAGTTTGATCCACAATCATTACTCAGTCTGATGAGCCATCAGCAGTACCTGCAGAGTTACTGTTTGAGCGGGAGAGAATGGCGCCTCAGCTCAAAAGTTCTTCAGGGAGTCCAATAGAGCCATTTTAAGGCATGGGCAAAATGGGGCCTAGCCCAGAGCCCCAGACTTTCAGAAGACCCTGCATAGAACCAGAGTCTTGCCCTGAAGATCTTGAATAGTTCTTAAACAGATTGAGATTGATTTAAATACTGTTTCCCTATAATTTCTTTTTCATGTGGGTGATGTATGGGAGTCCATCACAGACGTTATGCACAGAAATGTTGATTTTTCAACACCATGCAACAGCCATAAAAATGTTTCTTTTCGATCAAATCAGGACCTCACATATGAGAAATGTGAGTTACAAAGATTACTTGTAATGATATTAGTGAGCTGTTGCTGTTTTATAATATTGAAAATGCACATCATAATCCCATAATATTAACTGGAAAAACATTTAGAATTTGGATGAGTGTGCCTGTGCACTGTCAGTGATCTTGCCAAAGAGGGCATGAAAGAGTCAAAACTGGATCCTAAATTCAAAGCTGTTCCAAACAGGGGCCCCCAAATTATGTTTGGCCCTGGAATCCAAGTGTTCTTTTAAAGACCTCACTGGAAAGGAGGAGCTGCAAAAGGCACTGCGGCCTGGTTGACAGCCACAGAGGCTGCTGAGCACAGAGAGGATGGGAATAATGTTGTGGAGGAGGAGGGACAAAGTCGGCACCTGGGATGGCTGGAGAAGCCACCATCACCTGTGGGGTGGGGGGCCATCCTGAATGGTGGAAGCACTCCCTCCTGAGCTGGCAGCAGAGGAGCTGGAAAATAGGTGGAGAACCAGGAGGCTCGAGTTGGAGCTTGTAAAGCTCAAATTGAAGCAGGAAGGAGAAAAAGTTTTGGCGAAAATTAGACTGGTCCTTGAGAGGCAGAAAGTTATTTTTCTTCAAGAGCTCAGTCTGATGAAGCTGGACCTGAAAGCAGGAGTGGTGAGTCCAGCACAGATGGTGGCAGTGGAAGTACCATGTCCAGTAGTGAGGAAAAACACAAACACACACAGAGACTTGGTTTATAATCTCAAGGAGGTGGTGACATACACCAGAGGGCTCAGGCATGTGAGGTAGCTCCAGAGGTACGCAGGGTCCCTGAGGAGGATTGGGGAACTGACACAGGGTGTCATATTCCTAGTGGTGGGAGGGACACTCCACTGGCTCTGGAAAAGAGTGACAGGGAGAGGTGAGTGAGCCCGGGACCCACGTCTGAGGGTGAATATTTGAATTGTTCTACATTCCGTCCATCATTTGTGAGTCTTTAGCTTTCTTGTCCTAAGTGTGCCCGGTGTGCCCAGACGTGGGTCGCAGGCTCACTGTGCCACTGGATTCAAGCTAGCCTGGCTGATGAGGGGTGATACCCTGAAGCCAGTCCCAGGATGCTGATTCTGGTCCAGGTAGGACCTAGCTTGGCAGTTCGGGCTGGACTGTTCCCATGAAGAGCAGGGTCAAGACTGATTTGCATATGGCTGGGTCTAAACTGGGGTGGCATGGTAAGTAAAAGAATGATGGATTTAGCCCAAATCTCTTGACGGAGGGTAAATGTTTGATTTGTTCCGCATTCCATCCATCATTTGTTGCTGTAACACTTTAAGCCCCAAGTGGGATGGGTATGCCCAGAAGTGGGTCCCTTGCTCGCTGTGTCACTGGATTCAAGTTAGTCTGGCTGATGAGGGGTGTTACCCCGAAACCGGTCCCAGGATGCTTGTTCCTGGTCCAGGGAGGACCCGGCTTGGCAGTTTGGGCTGGACTGTTCCCATGAGGAGCAGGATCCAGACTGATTTGACTTTGGCTGGGTCCAAACTAGGGTGGCGTAGTGCGCAAAAGAACAATGGATTTAACCCAGATCTCTTGACTGGAAAATTAAATTTGCAGAATTTCACTATTAGGACATGTAAAACTTGTACATAAGTACATGTCCAACCTTAAAAAACACCCTGCACCCTGCCCATGGGGCCGTCTTGGGCCTACCTTAGAGGTGACTTACATGTAGTAAAAGGGAAGGTTTGGGCCTGGCAAGTGGGTGCACTTGCCAGTTCAAAATGGCTGTTCAAACCTGTACACACAGACCCTGCAGTGGCAGGTCTGAGACATGTTTGCAGGGCTATCCATGTGGGTGGCACCATTAGTGGGTGGCGAAGTGAGCTAAAGAACGATGATGTATTCAACCCGGATCTGTGACTGGGGGTGAGTGTCTGAAAAGTTTCAGTACTCCGTCCATCATCTCCTTGTGTTTGCTTTGTTCGCCCTAAGTTGGCAGGTTATGCCCAGACATGGGTCCCTTGCTCACTTTGCCACTGGAATCAAGCTAGCCTGGCTGATGAGGGGTGTTACCCCGAAACCGGTCCCAGGATGCTTGTTTCCTGTCCAGGGAAGACCTGGCTTGGCAGTTCAGGCTGGACTGTTTCCATGAGGAACAGGGTCAAGACTGATTTGCGTATGGCTGGGCCTGAACTGGGGTGGCAAAGTGAGCCAAACAACGATGATGGATTCAACCCAGATCTGTGACTGGAGGTGAGTGTCTGAAAAGTTTCAGCACTCCGTCCATCGTCTCCTTGTGTTTACTTTTAGAAAATGGGCAGTTTCTTGCTTAACCATTTTGTGCCCCTGTCTGTCTGTAGAATTCACATCTGGGCTGGCTGACAGTTGGACACATGTGCATTCACTCTAGACAGTCACACAAAGAAAGCTGAGGTGTGCCTTGCATGTCTTGATGGGCCTGAATAGGGCTGTGACTGTCCTCACACAAAGCTGTCTCCACCCCCCTATAGTGTGTCTGGAGCCAGGTCAGGGAAAGTCAGGGTCTTGTGCACTACAAAGACTTTCCTATGAAGTTTGCCTACTTAAAAGGCAGGAAGGGGTGCAAGTATTGGACCTCTGACCAGTGCTTAATTTGAACTATGGGTTTCCGGTGCTCGGCACGGTACTTAATTGTCAATACTTCATTCATGACAGTCTGCCACATGGTGGCGCTGCTCATCTAATTTAGAGATGGGCAGAACATACAATATATGCAATATACATTAAAAATGACTAATACCTGCCTCCCCAGCTATTCCTTTAGCTTTGGGGACCTGGAATGATGAAAACTGTCAACCTTCCAGGTGAGAGAGATGGTTAGTGGTTGTTTTGGTACTGTCATTGGCAGCGATGACAGGGTCAATGGATAGTACACGCTGCAATGGTCTTCTAGTGAGGGCCCTGGCACTTATTATCTTACAAATTAAGTACTGCCTCTGTCACTCTCAAATCAGAACTCTTCTTCACTAAAGGACATTCTGTCAGGAAAAAGAGCTGAATGCTGTAGGAGGGACTGCCACTCTGCCTGTTGCTTTGTTATGCTGGCCTGCTGCTTGCCGCTTCTGTCCTAGGACTGAAAGGACTGGTCTTTGTTTTTGTATCTTTCTTTCCAAGGTTCTCCAAGGGCTTTTGTGTGCTTGCCTCCTGTTAAGAAGTATCAGGGCCATCAAAGGCTTCACCTACCAGTGCCTTGGCTATTTTACTGAGAGTCTTGACTTGTCAAGGGGTGCCAAATCCATTCTCTGGGCCCTTGGAAGTAGAATCTGGTGAACTGAAGGAGAAAATCCACGCATCAACTCCCAGCGTTTCTTTTTACTGACGCATTGCTGCAAACTTCGATGCATTGCTGCTGCCAACACCATAGCGTGGTTCCCAATCGGTGCATCGACCACAACTTTCACTGCAGGCCCCAGCTTTCTATCGCAGAGCATCAGAAGTACCGCTGCAGCATGAGTTTCAAACACCGCATCACCAAAGTCTGTGACACACCACTCCAGCTCAGACACAGCACTTGCTTCATCGCTGTGGAATCGGCACATCGCTTCTGGATTTTCAATGCATCGTCCCTGGGTGCCGAACTCTTCATTGACATTGCCATGAAGTAAGGAACTGAGGTTGCATGTCCGGAGATCGATGCATCACCTCCCGTTTCAGTAAGGAACTGACGCATCACCTCCCCTGACAGTAAGGAACCGACTCATCACCTCCTCCGGGAGTAAGGATCCGACTCATCGCTTTGTTTTTCCAGCACCTCACCTCACCTCACCTTCCCTGCACCTGTTTTGTCTTTGTATTTTGACTCATCTAAGGTACTTTCAGGCACATGCATCAACCATTTTTGCGAGCCAAATGGTGCGATTCGCAAAAATCTGCCGTTTGCGCCCGCAAAAATGGCATTTGTGATGCATCAAGGTTCAAGGCACTCGCAATTTGAGAATTCGCAATTAATTGCGAGTTCTCAAATTGCGATTGCATTTAAGGAATCGCAATTTGTCATTTTGACACCCTTGAAATTGCATGCGCATGCTATTGGTACTCGCAAACTGCGCATGCAATCTCCCATTCATTCCTATGGGCCTGTAGGCCCATAGGAATGAATGGGGAGCCATTCCTTAATTGCGAGTCGCAATTTGCGAGTCGCAATTAAGGAATTTGTAGGAATCGCTATTTTCTCAGCGATTCCTACATGCATAGGCATTTGCGCTTCCCTATTAGCGAATCCTTATTTTTCGCTAATTAGGAATCGCAAATGGCATGTTTGATGCATGTGCCTGTTTGTGCTAAAAGAAGTGCATCCGTAAATTCCAATGGGCTGAACTTATTTAACTTTTGAAAAGTGATATTTTTACTTGTGTGATGGATGTTTGTCATTTTGATCTTGCTTTATTCAGATAAATATTGGCTGTTTTTCTAAACTAGTGTGGACTACTTTTGTAGTGTTTTCACTGTGATATAGTGTGTGTATGTACAAATGCTTTACTCATTGCCTCTGAGATAAGACTGACTGCCCGTGCCAAGCTAATAAGGGGGTGTGCAGGGGTTATCTTAGCTGTGTGACTCCCTTACCCTGACTAGAGTGAGGGCCCCTACTTGGACAGGTTGCAAACCACTGCCAGCTAGAGATCCCATTTCTAACAGTGTGCATGTATAATCATGTAATCGAAGAGCGCATTCAATGTTCATTTAAGTGAGCCTGGCTACAGGCCTCAGTTGAAATGTATTTGCTTACTGGCATGCTTTATCCTTCTTTTGCAGGTTTCTTATTTCATTAGCTAGTGAAAGGCTCATTGACTGTATTAGACGACTGATAGAGAGGCTTGAGAGAGAATTAACATTGAACGTGGAGAAACAATGGTCGAAAGAAGCCTTCTGTTCATCGTGTACCAGGAATGCAAGCTGTTCAAGGTTGAGAATGGCAGCCTTAGTCTGGTGTGTTGGGAATTAAGAGCAATGTTGCAGAAATACATGAGTAGTGTCCTGATTGGCTCCTGGTGTTGTGAACAGAGATAACATGTTTTTGAATCTCCTGATATTTTTATATTGGTGTTCCTGTAGTGTTGAGTTAGTGTTGATGGAGTTATGCGTTATATAGAGATCCCCTTTAGACTTAGAGAGGTATAGACCTCTCTGCTTGTCCTATTCTGGTGAATGTGAAGCTTCTTGCTGACCACTTATTTCCTTTTCTTTCGGACTTCTACTGAAGTCTGATCATGCTGATACCTTCTGCTTCTATGCTGCCGAATTAGAGGCCCTTAATAGATGATCCTATATTTGACCTATGTTAGAATAGAGAAGGAAAGTTTCTTTATGGAACACCTGTTTAGTTTGATTTGCTATTATATGATTGTGGCTGTCACAATTCTGTATCTCATTTTATTACGAAACAACCAACTGAGATATCTTACTTTGCTTATAGTACTAATGTACTTATTGAATTTACATATGGCTTGCATATTTACAGGACTAATACCCTTTAATCATATTCATTGATTCCTGGTCCTCATTGTGGACTCACATGGACTTCACAAGTTAAATTGAATTGTTGATGTTTTCTCCCCTTCAATGCTTCATGTCAGCTATGAATGTTCATCTAATCTACTTAGTAAAATCTTTGATGACTGGACTGAGAGAGCAACCCTACAATGCCCAGGATGCTCCAGCAAGAAGGTAGCATGTTGGATGGTTAGCTACCAAAGCAAAGGAAGTTAGTGTATCTTTTGTAAAAGATTCAAGACTTGCCCAAACCCAGTCCTAACCCTTAAAGCCTATGTCTCGATATGGAGGCTCAGTGGAGTTCCAGTGGTTCGGAAAAGAATTGTAACAATGGAGTACAATGGAGGAGTGAGTATTAATAGGGTCACAAGTTGTAATTGTTAATGTGAAGCTTGCGGTATTTTTCTGAAATTGCGTGGTGTGATGAGATGCTTTTTTAGTTGTGTGTCAGATGTGAACAAGCTTGCTGTTGAGCAGCTGAAGTTGTTATCCGGCTCGACGTAGCCTAAAATCCCAGGATAGAGATATATAGTGTAGAATACACTATATTGTAATTTGGCTGCTAAGGTTGGTGGTGCTAGTCGTGAGACATCGACTGCTGCACAATTGACATAAAGACATTTACCTTTTTGTGAGAGTAAGGTGTGGTTGGTGTATTGGATCCTGCTGCGCAAAGGAGAGGCTGCTCTGATCCTGGTGATTCCCGATGGTTGAGGTCTCGCTCAAGTGTATATCTGAGTAGGTCAGAAACTGTTGCTACAATTTATTTCTTGTGTGATTGAATACTTTGATTTCTTTGGTGGAGGAGGCAATAGTTATTTGTTAAAAGCACTTTGCATTTGTTTTACTTGTTTAGTGTTGAGAGAAGAGGACGTTTGTAAAATTTGTAAAAGAAGGTGAACCACTGTGAGGAGTGAGAACTACTTCACAGTGCACCATGCTGAGGTTGGTCCGTTGGTGTTTGTGTCGCGCTGTTATTGGTTGATATCACACTGCTATTGGTTGTTGACGCCAAACGAGAACTGTGGGTAAAGAAATTATTTCCTGGTTTGCTTGTGATTGTTGATATTATTAATGAAAAATTAAATCTTTTAAGACTATACTAGATCTGTTTAGGGGAGATGTGAGAGTCCCTGATAGAAAAGGAGAAGAGGTGCCACCAAAAGGCACGGCACATCATCATATGGCCATAAAAGTGGGGCTCCAAACATGCATATGGTCAAGTCATATACCTAAGATCACTGAAAAAGAGGGTGCATTTATTTTTCCATGTTATGGCACATTTAATTTGAGAATTATTGAAAATTTTAGAAGGGTATTATACGAAATGAAGCCACCTCCTAGACCCGCACAGTGCGGGGCACTAATGCTACATAGAATGTATCTCATACCAGAGAGAAAGAAAAATAGCAGGGTAGAGTCGAAAAATCAGTACATACTTGTGCCGAAGCTCGATGGAATGCAGAAGAACAAAGGGGGTGAACTGATATGATTGAAGGAGCTAGGTTATACCCAGCATTAACGAGTGAGGAACCTCAGAAAGAAAAAGAGATAAAGAAAAAGAAAAAAGAGGATAAAGTAGGGAGTGCACGGGGAACAGACAAAGATAGTTAATCAAACAATGAGCATTTGTAAAGCACAGCACTGTTACCCTGGGTGTCTCTGGGCGCCGGGATGCGAGGTCTCTGTTGAAAAGTCAGAGCTTGAGGAAACAGCAGGAAGAGGGAAGAAACTAGCAGAAAAGGCAAAACAGAGGGCAGAGAAAACGAGCAGAAAATGCAAAAAAAAAAGCAGAAGAGCACAAAATAGAGGTCAGAAAAACTAGCAGAAAAAGGCAAAATGGAGGGGGAAAAAACAAGCAGAAAAGGCAAAACAGAAGGCAGAAAAGGCAAACCAGAGGGCAGAAAAAGCACAACAGAGCAAGAAATAAGCAGATGAAGCACAAACAGAAGGCAGCAGGTAGACAGGCAGCAGATGGTAGCAGACAGCTGGCAAGCTGGACAGAAGAACTGTTGTAGGGGAGCTGGCATGAGGACCTGATCAATGGGGTTGCACTGCAGCCTCAATTAAGTAGTTCCTGGGAGAAAGAAGGGCACTGGGTGGCGGGAGGAGGTACAAGGCGGGAAGAAGCAAGCAGAAAAAGGCAAACAGAGGGCAGAAAAATCAGATGAAAAGGCAAAACAGAGCAAGAAGCGAGCAAAGGAGGCACAAACAGAGTGCAGCATTACACATAGTGATAGTGATTCTAGTGATGACTTTTTGGATGTGCCGATGTCAACTCTTCCACCACCTTATAATGAGAACCAACCTACAGGAATGAGTGGTGTTTTTACCGGTGGAAGCTCAGAGGATCTACCACCCCAGCAAATACAAATCAGAACCTTATGGGAGAGAGTTCAGGAATTTGTACCTGTTAGAAATGGGATTTCTGGTTGGCTAAGGCTTGCCCCAGAGCCAGGCAGAAACCTCCACTCTAGTCAGGGCAAGGGAGTTACACGCTGAAGATAACCCCTGCTCACCCTCTTGGTAGCTTGGCACGAGCAGTCAGGCTTATCCCAGAGGCAATGTGTAAAGCGTTTGCGCAACACACACACAGCAGCAACACACTAGGCACACCACAAAAGAAACTCCACACAAGGTTATATCAAAAATAGCCTTTGTATTATCCAAAATACATTAGAATCATAATCACACAATATACACTGTGCCAACTGGCACTGGGCAATATTCACAGGGGATTATATACATGACAGAGCCAATCGGGCTACTGTCAGAACCATTAGATCTCACTTAGTAGTAAAATGAAAACAACCAGTAACTACTGGCAGCACAGCACTTAGCATATGCAGAACATTTTAGGCATAACCATCACATCTCATATTTGGAGGCAACAACCAGTACTCACTGGTAAAGGTACACCTAGCATCATCACATTAGGCATAAACACATTAGGCCTAAGCATCACATCACAGAATGAGTAAAACAACCAGCCACTACTGGTAACAGTATCCTAAGCATAAACACATGAGGCTTATATATACTACAGGGCCAATCGGGCCACTGTCATAAAATCATGAGCATGAACATCATAATTACATCAGCCCCTCTTAGGCATAACCATCACAACCAGCAACAGGGCACTAACGTACCCCCCCTTCAGGGCTCACCTTAGGACAAAGCATTAGGCTTGTATCACATCATGGGTGCACCGTAGTCATTGACAAGGTACACACCGCACCTCATGGCCTTCTGCCCCACCTAAAACACAGGGGCTGACCTCAGGCTGTCTGGCCTTACCCTCGGGGGCCTGTCCGGGGCGTCCCTGTAATGCCCTTGTCCAAAAGTCAGGGCTCTTCTTTCTTCTGTGTGTGTCCATCCAGCAGCTGCCCGCGATCTGGCGGTGCAGCTGCGAACACCGCTTCTTGTCCCCAATGCCACTCCAATGTGAAAAAAATGCGGGGAGAAGAGTTGGTGCCACTTAGGCACCCACGTGGAAAACTGGCCAATGGCCCTCCCTTAGCCGTAAAACCACTGCGCGGCCCGGGGTTCTCCGTCCTCTAAGGCACTTACCCCCTATTACCGGGGCGCTGCCACGGGGCCCCAGGGATTCCTGTGGAGGCACCACGACTCCGATGACGATCCGCTCAGCTGCGGCGGCCCGCGGCCTCGCGGTGCAGCCGCTCCAGCCCGGGGACACACAGGGCTCTAACAAGACAGGTCCGCAGGGCAGAACGGGCCTGGAGTGAAGTCTCAGCTGACCTCGGCTTCTTTAGTGCACACCTCGCGGGGCTCCCACTGGCACACGGGAGCCCCACCTACAAGCAGGCACAAACTCGCCTGACTTCCTGCCGCCTCAGGTGGGGATTGGCTGCTCCGGTTGGCCCCGCCTAGGGTCAGGCTCCTCCGGACTGGCCTGACTTCCGGTTACGGCGATTTCTACGGAGCGAAGTCTCCGTCTGGGCTTCTACCTTCTTCTTTATGGGCCCAGGCATCAAGAAGGTGCGAGCGCTCACCATGCGCTCTGGATTACGCAAATGCGGGTTAGGCTCCCGCTTCATGGGGCTTGAATGCGGGGTGGGCTCCCGTCGGTATCAAGCATAAATGCGGCAGTGCGGAGTGGGCTCCCGCTCTCCCTCAAGCAAAATGCGGGGTGGGCTCCCGCCAATAAACACAAAATGCGGGGGAATCCACACGTCGGGATTCCCTCTACACAGATCACAGCACAGCGCTGCAGGCCACCCACGCTCCTGGAAAAGTAATTAGAGCGCCCACAAGGCGCTAAGGCCCCCATAGTTCCAGGGCAAAGGCTGGGCCCAGGCAGGCCAGCACACAGGGCCCTCCAGCAGGGAGGCAGTCCCTCGTGGCGGTTCCTCCTGGTGCCCAGCAGCCACAGGTCACAGGGAAGCACCAAAGCACATTTTCATGGGGTCACAGCCCCAATATTTATACCCAGTTTTTCTTTGTCTGCCCTGGCACAGGGCTTGGGGGAGCCAGTCTCAACTGGTTCTGGGGGGTGTAGAAGCACTTTGTGTACAGTGCTCACACCCTCCTTTGTGAGATGGGGGCTCTGCTATCAGACACACCATAGGGGGGCGGAGCCAGCATTCACCTAGGCAGGCACAGACCTATTCAGGGTCAGGGGACTACTCCACCCACTAATGCAGATGCCCTATTCAGCCTAGCGCTGACTCACCCTGCCCCTCCTGGAGCCACACACACCTCACCAGCCCCTGTCACTCCAAAGCCAGACATGCAATCCACATCAGGCAGGCAGACACATAGCCCACAGAAATGCCAACTTCTAAAAGTGGCACTTCTAAAATAGTTATAATAAATCTGCGCACACCATTGCGTAGCATTTATTATCACTATTCCAAATATACTAAACTTGACCACGCTGCTCCTCTCATATCAGGAATTACCACTGAAACACTTATCAGGGAATCACTCACAGTAGTGAGAAACCAAAAATGGCTGTTTGTCACTACCAGGACATGTCACACACTTAAGGTACATGTCCTACCTTTTACTTACAATGCACCCTGCCCATAGGGCTAGCTAGGGCCTTCCCTAAGGGTTACTGACATGCAGTAAAAGGGGGGTCACAGACATGGCGCACACTTTAGGTGCCACGTCACAGTGGCAGTCACACTGCACGCATAGGCCCTGAAATGGCAGAGGCCTGAGACAGGCTTGAAAGGCTACTTTGGTGGGTGGCGCAATTAGCGCTGCAAGCCCACCAGTAGCATTTAATTTACTGGCCCTGGGTATCTGAGATACCACTTTACAAGAGACTGACAGGTAAATTAAATAGGCCAAACAGGTGTAGACCAATCTTACCATGTATACCACAGAGAGCACACGCACTTTACACTGAACAGCAGTGCTAAAGTGCCCAGAGTCCTAAAACCACCAACACCATGTCAGAAAAAAGGCTAGGGTAAAGGCAAAAAAGGCAAAAAGTTTAGGGATGACCCTGCAAAAAGGGCCAAGTCCAACAGTACCCCTGTTAACTCTATTGTTTCTAATGTCCCAGATGCAGTAACTGTTACGGTTACTATTGATCTTGCAGTTCGTTTGTACAAATCTGAGTCTTCAGGAACCACGACACATGCTTTGACAGTTCCTACTGGAGTAAATACGTCAACTGCCGTTCCTGTTGCTCCTTGATGGGGAAATAATGGGAAGCACTCATTTGGTTCTGAATATGGTGACTTCACCATATGTTACTCCTTTATCCTTAGTAATAAATCGGACAGGACATACCCCTATGAGGGAGCCATCTCAGAGGTCGCAAATTTCTCACATGTCCATTTGGAATTCACCTCAGTGTATCATAAGCAGTAAGCCCTAAGGAATGGTTACGCCCAATACTGCTGGAGTCCAAAATGGTTTTAATTTATAGGAAATAGATGATTTGATTAGATTTTTCAATGGGTCCCCACAAGAAGCTGAGAGTTCAGGATTGAGCAGAGACATTCGATCTCCAGGAAGGGAGAATGCAATGCAATAGATGTGGTCAAATTAAAGTTAGAATTGGATGAGATGATTTTAGGTGATCTTGATCTAACCAGATTAGAAACCAATCGAGAGAATGAGCTCATATACATGTGTAAATATGTTACCAAGCGTGCAGGAAAACCTCATGATAAGCTGTCTGAATTAGCTCAAACTTATGATGTAGATTACAGTAGGACCAAATCCTTGCAGAAAAGTTACTGTGTATGTTTGTATGAAAACGGCCTAAACAGTATGAGAACTTCAGGAATTAAATTTCAAATTAGAGAATTAATTGGTAGCATTAGTAAATGGAGTGAATTAAACACGTAGGAATGTAGATGGACAAAGAAGAAAGACCCAAAGAAAACGAAGGGAGAGCAGCCTCCGTTTTTGATGGATGTATAAGGTGCTTCAATTTTCCCATTGAGGGAAGTGCCTGGTGGAGGTTATGTTCATGTACCATGGAGCAGGGGTGATCTTGCATCATTTATAAATGTTTTCCCCAAATTAACACAAGTTAATAACCCCATTCAATAACAAAATTTGCCGAGATAAAGAATGCAATGTCCCAATGTGCAAAAAGTCCCAGTGATGCAAGTTCCTCAAGCCTGGATTCCACAGCAAAATGTAAACGTCCCCAGATTCAATTCTATCCAGGTGCCAAATTTTAATCAGAATCCCTTCCAGAACCAAAACCTGTTTCAACAGTTTTCCATGTTTGACACATTTGAGGGTTATGGTTCAGATCAGCCACTATGACGGTGCCTAAGGGGGGAGGAAGATTGCATATTTAGTGCAGTCTTGGAGGTAGACCAGAGTGGTCTATTCTAGAAGGTGAGGTGAATGGCCACCCAGTATCATTCTTGATTGATACCGGTGCTACCCATTCCACTGTTAGAACAACTGAAGTTCCAGACCTACCCCACTCTGGAAATATATTCAAAGTTGTTGAAGTTGTGAATAAACAAATGACAAATCCAGTAACATGAGAAATGGTTGTTAAATTAAGGTCATTTGAAGAGAAACACCAGTTTGTAGTGTGTGATTCTAATCCTGTAAATCTTTTAGGACGTGATTTATTGTTCAAGTTAAACTTCACTATTTATTGTACGCCAAAGGAGTGGAGTTTCAAGCTCATGATGAAAACGTCATCTTTAAACTGGCGAGTCAAGGGCCAACCATTGGATTGTATCCTTTGATGACAAATGATGATCTGCCAGCAGATCTCAGAGAAACTGTGAAACCTAAATTCTGGGACTTCTCAGGATAATACATAGGTCTCATAATAGGAGTTGAGCCTCTCTTCATAATTGTCAAACCCAATGTTGAGTATCCAAACCCCGCAGTACAATCTGACTCCTGAAATGATTTCTGGAATTACACCGGTGATTGAGTCAATGATACAACAAGGCATTTTGAAAGAGATAATGGGAAGTCCATGTAACTCACCTATTATGGACTTGCAGAAGCCTAGCAATAAGTCCCACGTAGTTCAAGATTTGAGAGATTAATAATGTTCCATGTTGTCCTGTGGTACCGAATCCTGCTGTGATTTTATTTCAAATTCCATGTGAGGCTAAATGGTTCATAGTGACTGATTTGTGTCAGGCATTTTTCTCTATTCCCTTGAATGAGGACAGTCAGTACCTTTTCGCATTCCGGTTTCAGAACCCTGTTTTGGCATAGTGCTGAGACCCACAGGGGTGTACAGAAAGCCCTTCAATTTTTAATCAGATCTTTAAAAAGAGCCTTGAGTCTTTGATAATGCCCTGTAATTCAATCTTTGTACATTGACGACCTCCTTCACATCAGAAACTAAAGAAGCAAGTAAACGAGATACAATTGCATTATTGAACCATCTGGCTGAGAATGGGCATTAAGTGTCCCCAAATGAGTTACAGTGTTGCCAAAAAGAAGTTTTGTATCTTGGACATCACATTAAGAAGGGAGCGAGGAAAGTGTCACAAGACAGAATGTCGGTGATTCTGAAGATAAATCTACCAACTACTCAGAGAGAAGTCAGGATGTTTTTGGGAATGGTGGACTACTGTTGACAGTGGATACCCAACGTTTCCCTAGTGGCCAAGCATTTACAGTGGTTGACACACAAGGATGTGTAGGATCCGGTACCCTGGGACAATGATTACTTGGTTGCATTCCTAGAGCTGAGAGAAAGTCTCTGTTTTGCACTGGCACTGGGAATGCCTAATTATAGCAAAGTTTATGCTTTTTTCCGCAGTGAGAGGGAGCTCTGTGAATACACAATTGCAAGGAAATATCCAAAGATCAGTGGCACATTTTTCTGCTACCCTTGACACCGTAGCCACAGGGCTGCCTGGATGCCTTAAAGCTGTAGCAGCCATAGGTGTCAGCATAAAGCGATATGCAATTGTCATGGGTCATCTCCTTACTGGATTTATGCCTCATTCAGTGGAGATTTTGTTGACGTGTACATGCAGTATGAACAGATAATCCTTGCAGCTAGGTACATGCCCCTCAAGAGGTGTGCTACTTTAAACCCTGTTATCCCTTTGCCCCTACCTGAAATTGAGGGTAATGATAAAGAAATCGAGCATGTCTGTCTTAATGTCACTGAACTATGTACCAAGCCAAGACCAGATATACAAGATGATCCACTGACTGAGTCTGATCTCATATTGTTTGTTGATGGGTCCCGTCTGTGAGATAATGGAGGAACCCTAAGAGCTACTTATGCAGTCTATACTGTCACAGGAGTAGTCGAAGCTTCCTGGCTTCAACGAGTGACATCCCCACAAGTTTCAGAATTGATTGCTCTTACTAGGACGTTCTGCATTTCTGAACAGCTGAAGGTGACGATTTTCATTGATAGTTTGGCTTTAGTGTTGTTCAAGACTTTGGTTAGCTATGGTCACAGTGGAGATTTATGACTTCATCAGGATCCCCAATCAGAAATGGAGCACATGTCGTGAGATTGCTAGAAGAGCTGCAACTCCCCACAAAAAACTCAGAGGTGAAATGTTGTGCTTACCGAAGTGGTGATGATTATGTGATAAATGGCAACCGATATGCCGATGAGGTTGCACGATATTGTGCCCAAAGGGCCTGTATATTCAACGGAGAATATGTAAATGAACTTGAAGATGAGACCAATTACAGCCTTTTGTTAACAACAGCTGATACTTGGGAGGAAGTCAAGAGGTTACAGGAGGAAGTGCCAGAGGCAGAACAGAAAAGTTGGGTCAGAGCACGCTGTGTCAAGAGAGAGGATGACATTTGTATTACAACAGATTGAAGACCTGTTCTGACGGATTGCTTGTTATCTCCAATGGCTAGACATTTTCATTGTCCTGCACATGTAGGGAGAGATGCAATGGTCATATTGTTTCGACAGAAGTGGTTGAACCCCCATTTAGAATGATGGCTGAAGGCTTGCGCCACCGATGTGTTTTGTGTCAATAGATGAACATAGGGAAAAAAACACATTGGCACTGAGCCACATAGGAAGTTCAGGTGGGCCATTCAACAGGATGCAGGTGGACTTTATTGTGATGCCTGTATGCAATGGGCTGAGATATGTCCTGGTTATTGTGTGTAACTTTTCACATTGGGTTGAAGCTTACCCGACCAGAAAAAATTATAGTTTCACAGTAGCTAAGTTGTTGTTGAGGGAATTTATCCCCAGGTTCGTTTTTTTTGCTGGAGTCAGACCGCGGGGCTCATTTCAATAATGAGATCCTGAAAAGGTTTTGTGCAGCGTTACAAGTTGAACAAAGACTACATTGCGGTTACCGACCTGAGGCTTCCGGTTATAGTACAGTGGAGCAGGTCAACAGCACCTTGAAATCCAGTCTGGCTAAAGTGTGTGCTTCACTGTCTCTGAAGTGGCCTCATGCTTTGCCTCTTGTGTTAATGAGACTTTGCAGCATTACTGATCAGAGGACACAACTGTCACCCCATCAAACATCATGAGAGCAAACATATCCTTAATACCAAGGCTGCCTTCTTCCACTCCCAACTATACCGGGCCAAAAATAGACCCAGGGAACTATTCAGCTTGATTAAAAACCAAACCTCCGCTGCCCCCCCCAAGATGACGGTCACTATTGAGAGATGTGAAGAAATTGCTAACTTCTTCTCTGAAAAAATCTCCAAAATTGACCACTCCTTCGCCCTTACACCCCTTCCTCATCGACCTCTACCCCCCCAAGACTCTTCCTCCAGTCCTCCGGCCCTCTTAACACTCCCACATGACCCCTCATCTCTGCCTCTAGTCGTCTCTCTTCCTGAATCCGACCTCACCAAACTTGAAAATAAAAATAATGCTTCCTGGCTTCACTTCCATCCAGTTACTGAGCTCGAAGTCCTCAACGTCATTGCCAGACTTAAACCTTCCTCTCACTCCAGAGACCCGCTCCCTGCCAACCTTGTCCAAGATTTAAAACACATCATTGCCCCGTTCTGGACTTCTATCATCAACTCCTCCTTTGCCACGGGTTGTGTCCCGGTCTCCCTACAACTCGGACAAATCACTCCCATCCTCAAAAATTCTGCTGCTGACCCCAATGACCTTAATAATCTTCGACCAATCTCTAACCTTCCTCTCCTCTCTAAAGCCCTTGAAAAATGTGCCCTGCGCCAACTAGACTCACACATCGACACATTCAATCTGTTGGACTCTTTTCAATCAGGTTTCAGAAAGGGCTGTAGTACAGAAACGACCATGCTCAATATAATTGACGACATTCATCACTCCCTAGACAAGGGCGAGTCCTCCCTTCTCATTCTCCTTGATCTCTCTTCAGCTTTTGATACTGTGAATCACTCTATGTTACTCAACACTCTTAAAGATCGTTTTGGCCTCAACGGATCAGTGCTTAAATGGTTCTCCTCCTTCTTTCAACACAGAACCCAGCAAATCAAAATTCACGACTGCCTTTCTAAACCTATGCCTGTCTCACTGGGTGTCCCACAGGGCTCTATTCTCTCTCCCTCTCTTTTCAACCTCTTTATGGAACCCCTTACCCTTATTCTTAAGCATGCGGGAATCAAGTATCACCTCTACGCTGATGACACTCAACTTTATCATAAGATTCAATCCCACGCTGACATGCTACACCTCAATGACACCTTGACTAAGATCCAATCCTGGTTCCACTATAACCACCTCAAACTCAACCCTAAAAAAACTGAAATCATTCTTTTCTCCCCCAAAAACAGCCCGCTCCCTATCCAAACCTGGATTTCTGACCTTACAGCGCTCAACTGCTCTCTCACCTTATCCAACTCAGTTAAATCCCTCGGAATTAACATCGACCAGAACCTCTCTCTCAACTCCCACATAAAAACTCGGCCAAAAGTGCTCTCTTCACTCTCTTTCACCTCAAGAAATTAAAACCCTTCATCCCGGCTGATGACTTTAGATCAGCTGTCCAATCACTGGTCCTGTCCAAAATCGACTATGGTAACGCCATTCTCTCTGGAACACCTAAAGTCCACCTAGCCCCAATCAAATCTGTTCTTAACCTTGCTGCTAGGCTCATTACCGACCTCAAACGGTTCGATCACATCTCCCCTACCCTTAAAGCCCTTAACTGGCTCCCTATTGAAGGCAGATCTACCTACAAGACCGCCTGCATTACACACAAAGCCCTGCATCAACACACCCCTCTGTACCTCGCAGACAAACTGTTCAAAGCGGGCTGCTCTCGAACACTGAGGAGCTCAAATTCACTCGTTCTTGTCCCTCCTCTGTTAAACAAGAAATCTACTCAATCACGCTCCTTCTCTGGAAATGCGCCTACCATCTGGAACGCACTCCCTAAAGAACTTCGTTGCAACCCCTCCTACTTCAGCTTTAAAAAAGACCTCAAACTTCACCTTCTCGAAAAATTCTGGGGCCCTTAACCCCTTCCCTGGGCACATACTCCATCCCGGCCCCCTACTGTTTTAGGATTCCCCCCTTCTGACCTCCCGATACCCTTTCTCCAGCCCCTTTCCACCTCTCACTTTTCTTGCCCTCTATCTCTCTAATTCCTCTCTTAGGCCCTGCTTGATGTACTTGGTATTTCCCGACCCCCCCTCACAGCCTCTCTACACTCTTACATCCTGCCCCCGCTTTCTCTATCCCCCTTGCTCCACGACTACCTCTCTTCTCTTGACTTGCTGCTGATCATCTCAGTTTGCTGTAATTCTGTTCTCTAAATTAAGTTGACATCTATTGTTTTAATTGGATTTGAATGCTACCTCATTGTATTTTATTATTTCCATATCTACTCATGCGACCCTTGTAAAGCGCTCTGATACCCTTGGGTCCAGCCAGCGCTATATAAAACCTTTAAAATAAATAAATAAAATAAATAAATGAGACTGCCAGCTGTGCTTCCAAATGCACATTTGAACATTACTGATGATATGATTCTTGATTACTGCAAAGGACTCGCTGATGTGGTGCATTCTGTGTCTCACCAGGTTGGAGCTGCTACTGCTCCACCACATCAGGTGTAGTGCCATGACCTCAGTCCCAGCAACTGGGTCTTGGTGAAAAAGACGTTCAGAAAATGTGTTTGGAACCTCGATGGTGCAAACTGTACCAAGTAAACCTCCCAATGAACACTGCTGTTAAGTCTCCCCAACTGGTTCCATGCTGCCCACACTCAAAGAGTAGAGTGTCCCCTTGATGATGTGACATTACTTCTCCTACAAGTGCAAGATGCGACTGAAGTGGGAGAAGGTTGAACGAGTCACAGTAAATCGGCAACAACCTGAAACCGCACTTGTTTGGCCTGAGGCAGGTCTTGGTAAGTCGCCATTTAAGGTAGAGACAGGAGAGTCTCAGCCTGTGGTGCTGACTGAGCTAGATTCAGACCCTGATGTAGGGCGTGGTGCTGTAGTAAGCCGAGTGAGAGCTGGAGACTATTGGCCAAGAAGGCAGGCGAGAGAAACTGAGTCTGCATGCAGAATGTGTGTCCCACACTATCCCAGAGGACCGTGAGGATTCTGGCTTGAGCGACTGTGACGATGAAAGATCTTTGCTCATGAGATCAAAGAGAGCTGGAGTACCCTGTCAGAGGTACTCATCCCCTGAGTGGACTTACTTTGCCAAAAATGACAGCGAGAGAGAACTTTGGGATTTGGTGGATAACCTTGCAATTCCAATTGAACCTCAGTGAACTAAAGATTGTGGCTGGACTGAGTTTTGTGTTTGCCTTGACATTGAATGGACTGTCACGATTTGTCATGGGCATGATCTCTAAACTGTAATTTGAAATGAGCTTTTACTAGAGACTTTGTTAAAAAGAATTAAGAAGCTTACCTAGGCCTGAGGCTGCAGAAGGAGCATAAGGGTGTCATTTAGAAGAAGACAGGTTAGGGTTAAACAACACTCACGAAGATTTTGTAAAATAATTGCATCACTTGATTTATGGACTTTGTTTTTCACCTCCATAAGTAGAAATTCATAGAACAAATACACTTGCTGCAAACTTTGCTTAATGGTCTGATTCTAGAGAAGTCCTGGAAACTCACATAATAAGCGTAGGTTCATATTAGCATCATATTAGCAGGTATGTGATTGCAGTATTAATTCTTTTACTTATGGAACTGTACTCACCTACAGTTCCCAATTCAGTTGAGATTAGATCTAGGACTACCACTAGAAACCCTCTTCTTAATGACAATAGTTTTCACACACTTGATCTTAAAGCACTGTATGTAGATTCATCAAGAGGAGATTTTTCTTAAAAGGCTTATTTTAAATTGCTTTATGAGTACATTGACACTAAGGATGCAATGGACTGCTGCTTTTGTACACAGTTACCTGCATCAGCTGTAAAACGCATCACGTACCATCATATTCCTCTGGCCTATGGTGTTACTTGTAGCCTTTTATTGAGTCTTTTATATGGAAAGGTCATTTTCACTATTAATATTCAAATTATAATTTCGTTCTTTCAGACGGTCCCATGTTTAAACATTTAAGAACTCAAAACCAACAGCCTCCGTCTCCCTAGATAATGATGTAATCATGTATAAAAATCCTGAGTTAGGGAGTATAGTTTGTTGCCTAATAAACACTTTGAACTCCGTTGAATCCAAGCTAATTAATGTGACCCTACATTTCCCATAATACACCTCTGGGTAAGGTGTCAATACCCACTAACACACTCCTCTTGGAACATTAGTGTATATAACTCCTTAACAACCTCTCAAGCCCATTTGGATTATCTACACACCTTTAATCTAATCTTCTTGCAAGAAACATGGCAATTATCTGCAAACCCTTGTTGGATTACATTGAGTACCACACACGTGCACTCAGTTCCACCAAGGGGGGCCGACCATCTGGGGGTGTCACAATCTATGTATACAATCAATTGAGTTTTATCATCTCCACCCTTGCTGAACTAAATGGAGCAGTCATTATCATCAACCTCATATTCTCTCTAGCACAAGGGAACCTCTCAAACTTATTAGTATGGGCAAATATCTATATCAATCCGAATCATGAGAAAAAAAGGACTGCAATACAATATCTCGCTGAAACATTGCAAGACTTATGATAGGATCACCTAAACTGTACCTGGCTTTTAGCAGGTGATTCCTATGCCGATCTGCTAAAACAGACGAACGACCATGAGTGGCTAGCTTTTGAGAACAAACTTTGGAAGATTTCCTCTCTAAATCCCTCCTCTCTCATGAGAAGCTCAAAACCTGAAATTGAGTTGTCGTCAGGCCTACATACGATGGGCCTGTGCTCCCTGAATGGCAGGAGCAGCACAGATTGTGATGCTGCTTACACGCATGCCTCTCGCGAAACATGGTAACACTTGATTACCTTTGGGTTATGATCTAAGACTTCCATTGGATCTCGGACTTTATAATCGATCATAACCCAATAAGTGATCATGCAACACTGTCATGCTCTTTGCACGTGATGACTGCTGCCTTACATAAGGAAACTCAGTTGGGAGAGCAAGCAGGCTTGAAACCAATCAACCGTATAAGGTGGCACATAAATCTAGAATAATCAACTATAGAATTTCTTGATTCTTTTATATCACACACTTCAAATATGTCCTCTACTCTAATAGATACTTGGTCAGAGTTCACCAATGGTTTACTAAATTCTTTAATAAAACTGCAGCCCCATCAATATCCGCAACGCAAAACCCATCTCGGCCTGACGAATAGCAATGAACTAATATCACTTCAAAGAGAGCTTAATAGATGTATAAGGGCTGCGCACAAGGATCCAACAAATATGGCATGAATAGAAAAGCTCAAGTCAGTGCGCAAGAACTATAGGCAATGCCTTTACACAAATAGACAACGTGACTTTGATTCCAAATGGCTAGTAGTCTTTGCAGCAATAAAAGCAAGGGATTCTTGAAATAATTCTGGCTTATGGTCTATAAGGCAAGTTGGAAGAAAAAACAAGAGGAACCATTTAACATCCCAATGGCTAACTGGACGGCATACATATCTATCTTATTCGTTGACCAATCCGCTGTTCAGGAGGCTATTCAGCCGTCACACTTGGATGGAATGCTCAGCTGTGCAGGCGGTCTTTTGGCTCAAATCATGGATGGAATGGCCCAGGAAGCTTTATCATCAATCTGCACTGCAGGTGCCCCTGGTCCCAATGGCCTTGCTGCAAACATTTTTAAGGTAGCAATTGATAAATGAACCACCTGTTTGACTCCTCTGTTTAACTACTGCTTACAGAATGCGCTGGTGCCCGAGAGTTGGCAAGGATCCCTACTAGTAAAAAGTCTGGGCGTGTGGCTTGATAAGTCACTTAAATTCGACCAGCAAGCAGTGGAAGTGTCAGGGATTTGTCACAGCATCCTCAGAATGCTGCGTAAAGTCCTCCACCTTCTTCCTACGGGGGCAAGGAGAATTATGGTCCAGGCCCTAGTTCTCTCACGCCTGGACTACTGTAACTCACTGTACCTAGGAGCACCTAAAACCACCTTAAAGAAGCTACAGGTGGCACAAAACTGCGCCGCCCGACTACTGGCAGGCCTGCCCAGAACACAGTCAGCCATACCCAGTCTAAAGACATTACACTGGCTGCCCATTGAGGAGAGGATTAAATGTAAGGCCTTAGGTATTGCCCGCAAGACCCTCATGGGGAAAGGTCCCCGCATCAACCAGTCCCTTATCTCTGCATATCGTCTGAGGAAACCCCTCCGTTCTGCGAGCCTTAATCTAGCCACCAGCCCCAAAATCCAAAGGATGCGAAGTGGGGGCCGTTCCTTCTCATACAATATGGCTAAGCTGTGGAATACTCTTCCCCTTCATCTACGAACTGAGATTTCCCACCTCACCTTCCGGAAGGGTCTCAAAACCTCGCTATTCCAAAACGTCAACTGGTAGCCACTTCCCTCCGCCTGGTCTTTCTGCCGCTAGCGCTGGGATGCCTCAGGGTAGCCATGCGCTTAAGAAGTGTGAATTAATAATAATAATAATAGTACCAATACATAAGATGGGTGCACAGGATAAGCCTAAAAACTTTAGACTCATTTCCTTGTTGAATGTGGAGGGCAAATGCTATGCAAAAATCGTCCACAAGGAATGAGAGGCTTGGACACAACATAATAAAATAATTCCCGCCACACATACTGGATTTCAAAAGGGTCAGGGTACGGAGATCAATCTAATATGTATGTTGATCCTAATCAATAATGCAACTAAAAAGGGGATCGCAGATCTATAGTCCATTTATTGATTTTGCAACAGCCTTCAACAAAATAGATAGACAGATAGATAGAGCATGGGCCAAACTGGATGCATGGGGATTCCACCACGTCTACTGGATGCAATGAGGGGTCTCCATATAAAATACATGGGTCAAAGTACAAATGACCAGCAAAGGGACCTACTCAGCCAAGATTTATGCCAACCGGGGCCACAAACAAGGGTGTATTTTAGCTCCTTTACTCTTTAATTTGTATCTTGCTGATCTGAATGACCACCTCAGCAGAGCAAACTGCTTTCCACCGAAACTCCAAGGAAAGAGGGTGCATATGCTACAATACACTGATGATACAATACTTCTAGATCAAACCGCAATTGATCTTCAAGAAGCCTTAACATCTCTGGCAGAGTAATGCTAGATAAACAAACTCAGTATCAACACATCTAAAATAAGATCTTAATCTTCGGTAACAATAAAAGCAAAAAAGGAGCTTGGTATATAAATGCCCAGAAAATTGAAAGAGCACCTAGCATCAAGTACCTAGGAGTTTGCAGTTTCAGCTGAGGCCTTACTTTTGATTTCCAGCGCCTACTTTGAAATCTCTCTGGTCTGGCCCTGACAGCAATCTGCAAACTAATTGAAAGAAAAGTAATGCCCACACTGGAATATGGAGCATTTATTTATTTAAATTGCATCACAAGCTGACTTGACCGGTACCAATGTTATAAGTGCTTATTCAAGTTACCGGCATGTACTGCACAATCACAGATCCATTTGGAGTTTAACCTGCTTCGACAAAACTATGTACACCAGCTTTTTATCAATGTGCTCCGAGCTTGCTGAGCAGGGGTCGCTAAAAAACTCTTGTGGAACATTACACAGGATCTGAGATCTGACACCTACAAGCTTATCCAGTTAGCCACAGACCATCTGGTTGCTAGAGTCCTCTTGAAGACTGCTTTGCCCCTGAAAAGTGTGTCAAAATTACTGATGAAGCAAGCGAGGCTCTTATCAGCCAATGAAGATCTACGTTCCATTAAAACCAAAAAATCGTGCTTACTTAAAAATTGTTTTACACCAACCAGTAACTCTTCCTGTGTACTGATCACTTCCTATAAACTTTACAGTAAAGTCTCAAATAATGTGCCTGAAATTCAGTTTAATACCATTCAAAGCATACAAGTACAGCCGCTTGACTGGCACCTCGGACGTTTTATGTAGGGACAATGGTTTTAAGCAGGAGTCACTTTCACATGTTTTATGTTTGTGCCCTTTTTTAATCTCACTTAGACAATATTATCTTTTTCTAATTTTCAGACAGTTGAGCATCAGGGCCTGCAATACAGCTGTAATTGTATGTCTGAAAGGGGGACTCATGACAATTGACTGCAAGATTCATTAAGTTCATGACAATTGCCTTGTCAATGCTTAAAAATGTTACACCTTGAAAGCAAAGCTCAATATACAATGTTGGGCAAGTTCTCCTCCGTGATGGTCTGGGTGGCCCTATTGTTAATTGGGGCTGGCACGTCTACCACTTTAACTTTAGTATACATAGGATGAGGGTCCTTTCTCTTCTGTAGGCTCTGCTTTGCACTTGCACTTTTATTTGTACTTGTTTTAGTCTCCGTGCGATCTCCTGTTGCTTCCAATATGAACGGGGGGTTTTGCTGCTATTTTTTATATTATTAATCATATGATAATATATACTTTTTCTTGTTAGTGGTATCTTTTACAATCGGCATCATACAGTCTCTTATTATCCTTCGGCTTTTTTATCATAATGTTTGCTATGAATTTAATTAATTGTGCAATCAGAAAAACGTTGAAACTTAAACATTTAAATCATCACCCCAATGCCGAGGAGATGGAGACAGCTGATTGTTTTTTTCAAACCAGCACTGACACAAGATACTGCTTATGCTCACAGGAACAACCTGACTTGTCCCTTGACAGATGTTGAGAAGAAATATTTAGATTTAGTGGAAGACAGGAGAAAAGTGATGGATGCTAAATCGAAATCAAGGAAATAATTGGGCTAAAGAAGAAGTAGAGCACCAAGAATCAGGAACCATGCCTGCACTGACACTGGATGGGAGACATAAGGGGAAATCATGTGCGATTAGAGGTAAGTCAGTAGTTCACACTAATGTTATGGGAAAAAGTGACTGTGATCACATTTTTGAATATGAGGGAAATTGGCAACTGTTCATGGGAGGTCAGGAGCCTGTTATTCCGAGAGTTTATTAGGTTTGTGGAGAACATGCTTGTTTTACACTACCCTGAGGTTGGTATGGCTCATGTTATTTAGGAGTAGTTTTTCCATAGATTTATCATGTAGAACATTTAGATGATCCTATATTGAGTTCATATACTAAAACCAGACGGAGCAGTAATGGCACTGAAATAGTTGGAGACAACTTTGGTGCATTGATTCCTTCGGTGGGAGTAGTTTTCAATGATTTTAAGATTAGAAAGTTGTCCAATATAGTTGATAAGTTATCCACTAGTACTGCAAGTTCATTGTTAGCTGTTGACACTGAAATGATAGCTGTAAGATCTATGGTATTGCAGAATCATCTTTCATTAGACATCCTTCTCGTGAAGGAGGGTGGAGTTTGCAAGATGTTGAAGGTTCAGGAATGCTGCACCTATATACCGGACAAGGATGAGGAATTGAAGAAGTACATTAAGAACATTACAGGCTTAAAAGGAGATTTGAAGGAATTGGAAGCTACAGGTGCTTGGGAAGCAATTGGCAATTGATTTGCTGCAGTGGGCAAATAGTTTGGAAACCTTGGAAGTGGAATAGTGGGTTCCATTTTGAAACCCCTTGTGATAATTGCCCTTTGTGCAATATCTCTGTTTGTAATCTTTAAGGGGTATAAGTGCATGAAAGCAAAAAGAGAAGTACAGGAGAGAAGGAGTAAAAGAAGAAAGAGAAAGGATGTGAACCTGGAGGAAAGTCAGTGTAGATACTATGAAAACATAAAATACTTCTAGTTGATGTCTAACAATGCTATCAGAAGAGGGATTGAAGCCGCGCAATTTAGACTCCACCCTTATACGTCACAGAAGTGCAATTATATGTGTGCACTTGACATTATTTTTACATAGGGCCTAATTCACAAAGGGCCTTCAATTCGTGGTTGAGGTCCCGCAGTTGTGGCGGGGGCCCTCACTCATCGCGGGACCTCCGAACTGCAGTTTCTAATTGCGGAGGTCCCGTCATGAGTGTGGGGTCCCTGCCATGGCTCGGGGCCTACGCCATGAGTGAGAAGGTACATTGTGAATCGGGCCCTGTGTGCCTTAATGTTATTAACATGTGTGAAGCATTTAAATGCATTACTGAAATATATTCACTATAGAAACTTTGAGATTTATAAATGTGTGCACTAATGTTCAATTTTGTCAGAAACTATCAAGCTCTTACCTGAGTGCCAGAATTTTCCACAGAAGCAGATGAGAGCTCCCAAGTCCCCTTCGCAGTTGCCAAGACAGAACTGTATTGACACCCACAAGGGGGAAAGGGGAATTGGGAAAATAGAGAGACTGCCTGAAGACTCAGGGGCCCACCGAACCTTCTCAGTTCAAGAATCTTCTAAGAGTTCGATTGGTTCGTCTACTCCTAGGATCTGGGAAGTGCTCAGACAGGACCTGCAGGTGGGCGAGAGAAAATACTATTATTCTAATTCTTCTCTAAGCTCCCCCGTGATCCCTTCCCTTAGCTCTATTATTACCTGAACTCTCTTACAGGCTAGCCACTCTCCTAAGCACTGATTAGAATCAGAACATAACAACAAGTGCCGTGAATCTTCTATGACTTCTCAAGAACTGAAGAGGAATGCTCCAGAATGCTTTCAGCAAGTCTAGTAGTCTCTGAATAGGAGAATTGAATACAATAACTGTCTCTGCCTTACATGACTCTTGTCACCCGTTCTTCCAAAAATCCAAGGAAAAGTCTTACTTCAAGCTGCTGCTCCAGACGTGGTGAAGAGGGGAAGTTCTGACGAGAAGAATTCTCTCAGAGGAAAAGACAGTACAGTTCAGGAGTTCGAAACGGAGACCAAAAAACAGAATTCCTGGTGTGCTCACTCTTATTTGAACAGCTGGCAGAAAACGGGTCGAAAACCACTCAAAATTCCTTTCTTCTGACAGGAGCGAAGAACGAACGCTGCACCCTGTCAAAGGCTTCAGTTGAAGTGCGCGGTTCACAGGGAGTTCGAGCCAGAGAATCACTTCGGCTCGAGCCCCCTGCAGGAAGACTAGAGCGCGCATTCAGATTTAGATGACAGCCGCCATCTTGGGTGTTTTCGGAGCCAGTCCGTGATATTAGGGATAACAGTCTTTGCAATGGCAACCATGAGTGGGGACGCAATCTCCTCCATTTGGAATGCCTAACTACTTTACTCTTTCTGCGCCTTGGCAATGAGACGAGGGCACTGGCAATCGAGTTCCTGACAGTACCTCCCTCCAAAGACCGTCCTACCAACTTAGGCTTGTTAGGGTAAGTGTCATGAAATTGTTTCACCAATCTGGGAGCGTGTACATTCTCAGAGGGTTTCCACGATCTTTCCTCAGGACCGTAACCCTTCCAGTCAATTAGGTAGTGCATTCTTCCTCTCTTAATTCTAGAGTCTAGAATTCTACTGACTTCGTATTCTGAATGTGAATCTATAGAGACTGGATTTGGTGGGGTAGTTAATCTTACATTAACAGGGTTCTTCTTTAGTAGCGAGACATGGAATACCGGGTGGACTTTCATCTGAGAGGGCAAGGTGAGTTTTACCGTGACTGGATTCACTATCTTGTTTATTTTAAAGGGGCCCAGGAACCTTGGTTGAAACTTTTTGTTTCCCTTGAGATGTAGGTGTTTAGTAGACAACCAGACCGAATCTCCCTTTGAATAAATAGGATTTGGACCTCTTTTTTGATCTGCATACTTCTTGTAAGTGTCTTTTGCTAGAACTAAATTTTTGCGGGCAGATTGATATGTTTCCTGAATCTTGTCACTAAGGTCTTTTACAGCGGGAACCTTATCTTCAGACCTTCCTAAAATTATGTTCGGATGTCTGCCAGTGTTCAAATAAAATGGAGAGAATCCCGTGGAAGCATGAACTGCATTGTTATATGCAAATTCTGCTGTCCATATGAGATCTGGCCATTCTCCCTCTCGGTCTAAAAGGTACAGACGGAGGTATTGTTCTACTTCTTGATTCACCCTCTCCGTCTGACCATCTGTTTCAGGGTGGTAACTTGTGGAGAATCGTGAGTCGATTCCTAGCTGTTGCATGAAGGCCCTCCAAAACTGAGAAACAAACTGGGTTCCCCGGTCGGAAATTACTGAAACTGGAATTCCATGAGCTCGAACTATATGTTGAAAAAATAACTGGGCCAGCTGGGGAGCCTTAGGAATTTTCTTTAGAGGGATGAAGTGACTCATTTTAGAGAATGTATCTACAAAACCAAAATGGTGTCATAGCCTTGATTGGTGGGTAAATCCACTATAAGGTCCATAGTGACCGTGTGCCACGGATAAGGAGCTGTGGGAAGGGGTTGGAGTTTCCCTTCGGGAGCTCGCCTGTTTGTCTTTCCCCTAATACATTTATCACAAGAGTGGATGTATTGTCTCACCTGAGGGATCATTGCCGGCCACCAAAAGTATCTCTTCAACAACTCAGTGGTCTTTAAGACTCCCTTGTGCCCTGCCAAAGGATCGTCGTGACAGGCTTGTAGAGCAGACTCGCGCAATTCTTCAGTGGGTAGGTATAAGGCCTCTTTGACATATGGGAGGTTGTCAATCACTGTTCTTCCTTCATCTTCCTTAGCCCAACTCTGGATCTCATCATCAGACATTGATTCTCGAATTTTCTTTGTTATTTCTGAGAATTGCAAAGCACATAAGAATCTTTCAGTAGGTATAATAGTTTTTTCCTTGGATTCCTAAAACTTGGACACCGTTCCCAATCTGGACAAAGCATCCGCCTTTCCATTAGCTGAACCAGGGCGGTAAGTGATCGTGAAGTTGTAATCAGCGAAAATAAGCGACCACCTTAATTGTCGAGCTGTAAGAGTCTTTGCTGACTTCAAAAATTGGAGATTCTTATGGTCCGTAAATACTGTGACCACATGACGAGCACCTAACAAATAATGACGCCATTCTTGGAAGGCATCTTTTACTGCAAGCAGCTCTTTGTCGGCAATTGAGTAATTATTTTCTGGTGGTGTCAATTTCCTAGATCTAAAAGCCACAGGGTGGAGTTGGCCTGTCTCCTTATGCCTCTCGGACAATATGCCTCCTATGGCTAGATCCGAAGCATCCATTTCAACATAGAAAGGTTCTTCAGTATCTGGATGAAGGAGGATCGGAGCGGAAGTGAAGGAATCCTTGAGAAACTTGAAGGCCTCCTCTGCCTCACTGGACCAAAGAAAGGTTACTCCCTTCCTCAAAAGCCTGGTAATAGGGGTCACAAGCCTTGAGAATTCTTTGATGAAACGTCGGAAAAAGTTGGCAAAGCCAAGAAAACTCTGTACCTCCTTCACATTCTTGGGAGAGGGCAAATCCAAAATCGCCTTAATCTTAGTAGCATCCATAGAGATTCCTTCTTCCGACAACACGAATCCCAAGAATTCCACCTTTTTGACATGAAAGGCGCATTTCTCAAGTTTCACGTACAGATTATTCTCCAAAAGTCGTTGAAGGATTGCTCTAACATGTAGTACATGCTCCTGCTGATTCTTGGAGAAAATTTGGATGTCGTCGATATAGACCACGGCTATACGATCTAGGAACTCCCTTAGCACGTCATTAACAAAGTGTTGAAACGCAGCTGGTGCATTGCATAGACCATAAGGCATTACCTGATATTCAAACAATCCGAATCTGGTACGGAAGGCAGTTTTCCACTCATCCTCCTCGGCCACTCGAATCAGGTGGTAAGCTCCACGAAGATCTAATTTAGTGAAGACCCTCGCCTCCTTCACCTGATCGAGAAGAACCGAAATGAGAGGTAGAGGATACCTGTTCTTAACCGTAACCAGATTCAATGCCCTATAGTCGATGCACGTCCTTAACTCACCATTCTTCTTCTTGGGGACGAAGAACAGGGGAGAGGAGACTGGGTATTGGGAGGGACGAATAAACCCATTGGCCAAATACTGGTTCAGATACTCCTTCAAGAACTTGTTCTCATTTTCAGTGAGGGCGTAGATTCTGCTGCAAGGCAGATTTGCACCGGGCTCCAATTCGATTTTGCAGTCATATGGCCTGTGCGGAGGAAGCTCTTCTGCCTTAGACTTATCAAACACAGCCTTTAAATCCTCATATTCTTGTGGAATGACTACAGTTTCTATGGCTCCAATCAGAGTCGGTTTGATGGCTAAAGCCTTCGCGGGGAAGGTCTCTTCGTTTTCTTCGGGGGAGTCACAACAGTGCTTGAGACAATAGTTGGAATTCAGTTTCACAGTCCTTGACTCCCAATTGATCTCAGGGTTGTGTTCCGTAAGCCAAGGTAAACCTAGGAATAATTGAAACTGAGGGGCATCTATGAGATTGAAGGACATTTTCTCAACATGTCCTTGATTATGCCTTAGTTCTATGAGTTCAGTTTCATCAGTAATTGGGCCTGAGGTCAAGTTGGAACCATCCACTGCTCGAACTGGTTCGGCAAGTTTCTTCCGGACAAAGTTTATTCCCATCCTTTTGGCATATCGTATGTCGCAAAAATTCCCTGTCGCCCCGGAATCAATCATCACAGGAACATCTTTAATTTCATCTGTTCTAAACTTCAGATCAAAAGGTACTGTCAGATGTGGAGAAGCTGACTGCAGAGTGTTAGCCAGGTGTTGAAGCTCCAGAGTTGACTTGGGTTGATCATCCATCAGGGCAACTCTACTCACTGATGGGACTTCTCTTTTAACGGATTGCTTGTTTTGGGCTTTCTTGGACACTCCTTAACAAAATGTCCAGATTGTCCGCAATAAAGACAGAGGTTTCCAGACCTTCTTTTCTCTTTTTCTTCTTTGGAAAGGGGTCCTCGGACACTGCCTATTTGCATCGGTTCTTCTGTAGTATGTAATTCTGGACTCTTAGCACTTTCGGTTTTACATCGATCAAATCGTGGAGGAAGGGATCGAAAATCTCGTTTCCGTTCGGATCTCCTTTCAAATAATCTTTGATCAATTTGTAACACTAAATCAATTAACTTGGAAACTTCTGTTGGTCTATCTGGGATTCGAGCCAGGGCGTCTTTTAATTCTTCTCTCAATCCTCTGTAGAAAATCGCAGCTCTTTTTGCTTCTGGCCATTCTGTTTCGACTATTAATTTATTGAATTGGGCCAGATAGGAAATTAGGTCACGATTCCCTTGTTTTAAGTCAAGCAGCTCGTTGTCTGTAGCTTGTGAAATTGCTCGACGGTCGAAAATCCGGAGAAATTCTCTCTTGAATTCTTCAAAGTTATACAATACTGGGTCATTACGAGACACAATAGGCATGGACCATGAGGCAGCGTCACCACTCAAGTAAGACAATACGAATGCAGTTTTAGACTGGTCATCAGCAAAAATGACCGGTCTACAAAGAAAGTGCAACGAGCACTGGGTTAAGAATATTTGCGCTTTCTGAGGATCTCCGTTAAATCGCTCTGGAGGGGCCAAAGGAAGTATAGGGGAAATGGAATGTATTACTTGTGTAGTTATTCCGGCGCTGGAAGAAGGGAATTCACTTCTCTCGGATCCTCTAGCTTGGGAAGAGGGACCGGCAGTGAATGCGTTTAATTTCTGTGTAAGTTGTTTATTCTCAGCTTGGGACCTTTTCATGCCTTCTTTTAACTCTTTATTTTCCTCTAAAACAAGGGTTAATTGTTTTTGCATATTATCTACTAGGATGGCTAGAGCGTTCACATCTAACCCTTCAGTCATCCTGCCTGGGTGGTATGTTAAGGCACTTCAATCTGTCAGAAACTATCAAGCTCTTACCTGAGTGCCAGAATTTTCCACAGAAGCAGATGAGAGCTCCCAAGTCCCCTTCGCAGTTGCCAAAACAGAACTGTATTGACACCCACAAGGGGGAAAGAGAAATTGGGAAAATAGAGAGACTGCCTGAAGACTCAGGGGCCCACCGAACCTTCTCAGTTCAAGAATCTTCTAAGAGTTCGATTGGTTCGTCTACTCCTAGGATCTGGGAAGTGTTCAGACAGGACCTGCAGGTGGGTGAGAGAAAATACTATTATTCTAATTCTTCTCTAAGCTCCCCCGTGATCCTTTCCCTTAGCTCTATTATTACCTGAACTCTCTTACAGGCTAGCCACTCTCCTAAGCACTGATTAGAATCAGAACATAACAACAAGTGCCGTGAATCTTCTATGACTTCTCAAGAACTGAAGAGGAATGCTCCAGAATGCTTTCAGCAAGTCTAGTAGTCTCTGAATAGGAGAATTGAATACAATAACTGTCTCTGCCTTACATGACTCTTGTCACCCGTTCTTCCAAAAATCCAAGGAAAAGTCTTACTTCAAGCTGCTGCTCCAGACGTGGTGAAGAGGGGAAGTTCTGACGAGAAGAATTCTCTCAGAGGAAAAGACAGTACAGTTCAGGAGTTCGAAACAGAGACCAAAAAACAGAATTCCTGGTGTGCACACTCTTATTTGAACAACTGGCAGAAAACGGGTCGAAAACCACTCAAAATTCCTTTCTTCTGACAGGAGCGAAGAACGAACGCTGCACCCTGTCAAAGGCTTCAGTTGAAGTGCGCGGTTCACAGGGAGTTCGAGCCAGAGAATCACTTCGGCTCGAGCCCCCTGCAGGGAGACTAGAGCGCGCATTCAGATTTAGATGACGGCCGCCATCTTGGGTGTTTTCGGAGCCAGTCCGTGATATTAGGGATAACAGTCTTTGCAATGGCAACCATGAGTGGGGACGCAATCTCCTCCATTTGGAATGCCTAACTACTTTACTCTTTCTGCGCCTTGGCAATGAGACGAGGGCACTGGCAATCGAGTTCCTGACAAATTTAAACATGAATCATGTATTCTTTATATACATTTTACACTTACATTTGAGGTTATATTGTATAGGTAAACATGTATTCTTTTGCTCATGTCTGCAGGTCATTAAAGTTATACATGTGCATGTATAATCATGTAATCGAAGTGCACATTAAGGGGTCGATTCTGATCTCGCTCGGAAGGCCTACAAATTGGATTTGGCTTTTACGGATCCGATTCGTAGCCCTTTCTTCCGACCGAATTGTACACAGGTCCGAACGACCAAGTACGATGCAAAGATCGCGTACGTGCGACTGAATCGTCTCCCAACTCGATCCCATCCGTACGACTCATACGCAGACGATTCGTACAGCTCAATGGACTCTGTTTCCGAGCGAGCAAGTACGATGCACGATTCGAACAGCCTTCACAATTCGGTATGTCTGGGTCAAAAAAGCTGCCAGAATCGTCCTTTTGGGGCCCACAGCAGGCCCCCCATCATCTGGAGCCCTTTGATTCGGACCCGTGGGGGTACCCATGGGTCCCCCCTTCCCATGCATGCACAGTGTGGGGGGCACCATGGGGTGCCCGCCACAGGGTGTATGCTTTTCCCCACCCACCCCTTTTTGCTATGGGAGTCTGTCTACGCGTCCAGTATACAGGCTCCCATAAAGATCAATGGGAGTCCGAGCGAACCGAGTCTGTAAGCATGTGAATGCATCATACTCGCTCGCTCGGACTCCAGGTGCACGATTCGCTCGTAAAGCCCTACGGATCCGTGTCGGTCGGAAGGCTTTCCGAGCGAGATTGGAATCGGGCCCTAAACGTTGATTTAAGTTAGCCTGACTACAGGCCTCAGTTGAAATGTATTTGCTTGCTGGCATGCTTTTTCCTTCTTTTGCATGTTTATTATTTTATTGAGAGTGGATGAGAGTGGATATCAGTTCTATGTCCCGAGGAGAACCCCTTAAAAGATGAAGTAGTGGGTTCGAAACGCGGTGACCATCATTTGTGCACCTACTATGTTTATAACTATCCCCTTTTCAATAAAGGAGTGACACTGTTTCCCAGGGAACCACTAATTTTCATAGATTGTCTCATAGATTTGTAACCTGGCTTCACAAGTCACGTCTCTCTAGAGGTGCATTGTCCATTTATCACGGAGCAGCTGAATTTATTCTGAAGTATCATACATATGAAGGAATCTGTTATTAGGCTCATGCTCTTGTCTTGGACATTTTAAAATAAGAACTGACATTTTGTATTGTATTTTTGTATTGTTTTTTGTCTTGTATATGTTTCTAATTTGCTTTGCAATTACTGTTATTGTATCCACTGTTGTATTGTGATTTTTGTTGGTGGGTGGGTAAAATATCTGTGATTTAATTTTGCATGTGTTCCTTTGTGTAAAAAAACAGCATTTGTATGATGACTTTTTATACTAAAAAAACCCATAAAATAAATGGTGTTCACCTTTATTGATTAAAGCGGTCATGAATAAATTGAATTTGAAAGGATTGATAAGTTGTGGCACTGCTGGTGTTGCATATTTTTCTGGTGGCTCAGCCTGACTGACTTTACGAGCCCAACCCCTTTGTTTGGTAGTACTTTCAAAATGTGACATTTTCAAACACAATTTAAAAACCATCTTTACTTAAAGATGTGTTATTAAATTCTGAGTTCAGAGAGCCTAAACTTTATTTCTCTATCTTGTCCCAATGGGAAGTTATACTTGTAAGATGTTGCAACATATTCCCCATTCAATCCTATGGGGCAGATAACCTTTCAATAGTGAAAAATGAAATTGGCAGTATTTTACTATCAGGACATGTCACACACACCAGTACATGTCCTACCTTTCACATACACTGCACCCTGCCCATGGGGGTAGCTAGGGCCTACCATGGGGTGCCTCACATGTAAGAAAAATGAATGTTAAGGCCTCGCAAGTGGGTGCACTTGTCAGGTCGACATGGCAGTTTAAAACTGCACGCAGACACTGCAGTGGCAGGTCTGAGAAAACTTTTCAGTGCTACTCATGTGGGTGGCACAATCAGTGCTGCAGGCCCACTAGTAGCATTTGATTTACAGGCCCTGGCACACTCAGTGCACTTTTCTAGGGACTTACCAGTAAATCAAATATGCCAATAAGGGAGAACCAATTGTAATAACAATTTACACAGAGAGCACTTGCAATTTGACATTGATCAGAAGTGGCAAACTGCCCAAATCATCCAAGCCAGCAAAAACGAAATCCAGAACAGCATCAAAAATAGAGGAGGTAGAGGCAAAAAGTCAGGGAAAACCACGCCAAAGATGCCAAGTCTAACAGCATTAACTGTGGATATATGGTCACGCTGGACCAGGACAAAGTAACAAGTTCAGGCTGACTGCGATATAGCACGGAACAGTTACTGGGACTTAGTTAGGCCAGCTGAACAGAGTACCTTAAATTCTGGTTTGCAGAGCAATGTGAAGATCTGCATCGAAGATGTGTTGTGCAGCCGGTGCGATGCATCTGTTCCGAGATGCAGCGAGGCTGCAATGCAAAGGCCTTTGTTGTTGTCCAGGATCTCGTTGATGGCGCTTGTGTTGCAAAGCCTGTGGCACAGAGTCGGGTGATGCGTAGGTTCTGAGGAGCTGCGAGGCTGGAATGCGGAGACCGGCGGCATCGTCCAAAGCTGCAGTTGACGATGGATGCAAGGGCCTGCGCAGAGGATGCGTCGCCCAGCAGGATGCGAAGATGATGCAAGTCTTTACTGCGAGTCCAATCCACTCAGCTGTGGCAATGCATTGGTTCTACTTGGATTTGTACTGTGCAGTAGTGGAGATGTGTTGGTTCCGCTGGATCCACAGAGGCTGGTATACCACCTTAAGCCCATTTCCAAGGGCCCAGGACTGGGGTGGCATCACTTGGTAGGGTAGACTCACAGATGGCAGAGTCCAGGTGTTGATGCAAGGTTGTTGGAAGCCTGTTGTGTTCCTGAGGCTGCAGATCAGGAGACCAGTCAACTAGCCCTTGGAGTCACTCTGGGTCCTGGGTTCAAGAGATGCAGCTTCAGTCCTCCTTGTCCAGGCAAGAGGGCAGCAGGTCAGAACAACCGGACAGCAGTCCTTCAGAGCAACCGTCCAGCAGAATGGCAGTCCTTTCAGCAGCATGGCAATCCATCTTCCTGGCAGAACATCTACAGGACCAGAAGTGCACTGAAGAGTTGGTGTCTAAGGTTCAGTATTTATTCTCAGTTTTGCCTTTGAACTGGGAACAAGCTTCTAGAGGCATGCCTTTGAAGTGCACAAGTGGACTGCCTGCCTGGCCCTGGCTCCAGACAAACTCCTGGGAGTATGCAGCCATTTGTGTAGAGAAAGGACACAGCATATTCAAGTGAAATTGGGGCTGGGACCAGCTCCTTCCTCCCATCCAGTCACACCTAGGTTCCTCATTGTGTGTGGCTGTCTAGGAGGAATACACAAAGGCCCACTGTCAACTACACCCAGTCATGTGCCTACACACCTACAAAGCCCTCCATGACACCAGACCAGCATACCTGAACCACTGCCTCTCATTCCATGTACCAACCAGACACCTCCGATACTCCAACTGGCCTTGTCACCCTCCCTCAAATCTGCAAGACCAGGACCGGAGGGAGATCCTTTTCCTACCTTGCCTGCAAAACCTGGAATACCCTGACTTTCCACCTCAGGCTATCCCTGTCACTGACCCAGTTCAAGAAGGATCTCAAGACATGGCTCTTCGACTGAACCTCAGCTCCCAGTCAGACCTGCAGCCCCCCCTTTCCAGCGCCTTGAGACCCTCACGGCTGATTAGTCTCACTTAACAAATACTGATTGATTGATGTGACCCAGAGACAGGCTGCAGTCACTAAATGGCTAAGGCAGGAAAATACCAGCATTCTGAAAGTGGCATTTTCAAAATTGTAATTTAAATTCTGACTTTACTATAAATTAGGATTTTTCACTGCAATTCCAAAGACACCAAACATAAACTGGTTAACTGTTCCCATTTATAAATGACACTTTAAAAAATGTAATAAGTTAAATCTAATGCTATCCAATGGGAGAGTTAGGCCTTGAAGTAGTGAAAAACAAATGTAAGTGTTTTTCATTACCAGGACATATAAAACTTAAAAGCACGTCCTATTATTTAAATGCATCGCACCCTGCCCTCTGGGCAGACCAGGGCCTACCCTAGGGGTGACTTATATGTATGAAAAAGGAAGGTTTGGACCTGGCAAACGTTTTACTTTCCCAGGTGGAAATGGCTGTTTATACTGCACACATACAGGCTGCAATGGCAGACCTGAGACATGTTTAAAGTGCTACTTAAATGGGTGGCACAATCAGTGGTGCAGGCCCACTAGCAGCATTTAATTTACTGGTCCAGGGCACAGGTACTCCCACTTTACTAGGGACATACAAATAAATTAAATATGCCAATGTCGGGAGACCCGTGGGGAACAGGAACTGCTGACAACATGCTCCCCGATATGTTACAACTCTGACGTCCTGATGCTCCGTGTACAGGCTGCAGGCGGTCCCTTTAACACAACGTGGAGAGCCCGAGAGGAGGAGTTCGGTAGAGCGACGTCATCCTCTAACTCCCTATCAGCTGAGGACGCCGTGAAGAAAGCGGAAGAGGACTCACGTCGAGAGAGAAGCGAGGGAGACCCAGCAGGAGAACGCGAGGAAACGGAGACCACGGCCAAAGACCGGACAAGACGTCGGACAGCTGAAGGCCAGGGAGTCACGCCGAAGGTCCCGGAGGGCAAAGAGATGCCAGGAGGCCTACGCAACTACACGTCGCCCTGCCACTCTCCAGCAGGATCGTGGCTGGAGCAGGTACGTCTCCGCATACAGGGGTTCTCCAAACACTGGGAGGGGAAGGGAAACTCTTAGAGGGTGGACACGGCTTTTCATTTCTCGACCAGGCTGCACATGGTGACGGTGTTCGGTGACCCCTCACAGACCCCTTCCTTGATACTAGAAGTGTCTTGATCCTTCCACTGACCCGTGGTTTGTTTTGTTTTGTTCTTGCTACCGGACCAACAAAGGAGATCCGCGTGTTCCAGCTACTCCTTCCCAGAACCAGTGAATCCAGGAACGCCCCCTTCAAACCGGACTACCTTTACCTTTTGTTTTGGCTCAAATAAATAGAGACACCAGAGAAACCCAAAGTGTCCGATCCTCTTTTCCGGGGCAAAATATCATTAGAGACCTCCTCCCCCCTGGGTCCCACAACAGATTTGGTGGAGAATGCGGGCAAATTCTGTCTGACACAAGATGGAGAACATTGTATACCAAATGAAGGAAGGACAAAGCAAGTTAGAATGGGCAATGGAAAAGAATGCAAACCAAGCAGAAATGGACCGTGCTGTGTTCACCTCTGCAATACAGATGCAAGCAGAGAACATAACCAAACTAGCCAAAGGGCAAACACACCTACTGCTGGCTTTAGGTCAAGGGAGGAGACCTGCGCTGCCAGGAACCGTAATCCCCCTGCAAAAGTACGTCCCGAGGGACGACCCTGTTTCCTTTTTTCTTAATTTTGAGAGGGCTGCAAGGGCCAGCGCTTGGCCCGCGGACTGCTGGCCTTTTTACCTGGCCCCTTTGCTCACGGGCGAAGCCCAGGCAGTATACCAAATAGCTAACAGTGACGGTACTACTGCCTATGGACAGGTCAAGCAATTTATTATGGATCGCTTGGGGGTCGATGATGAGTCGCATCGCCTTAAGTTCAGGCAAGAACGGGGAGCACCAGGAGACACCCCAAAGACTTTATTCTATAAACTTAAAGACGCCGCTGATCGCTGGCTCAAACCCTTGGAGTCCACTCGTGAAGAAATTCTGGACAAAATATACTTGGAACAATACCTTGAGGCACTGCCTTATGGGACACAGAGATGGCTTCGCCAAGATGCCGGTTTAACCCTCGAGCACGCCATAGAGATGGCCACGTCATATGCTAGGGCGCAGAACCGTAATGTGGTGAAAGAACCAGAAAGAACCCAAAAGGCACCCCGACCTATGAAACCAGAAAGAAAACCAAACAAGCCGCCTTTTGAGCCCCTAAGGTCGCAAACTGGGAGACCTGACGCCTTTCCTTCCTCTGGTCCCCAATGCTTTGAGTGCGGAGAGTGGGGGCACATTGCTAAATTCTGCAGAAGAAAAAAAGAAAAACAGGAAGAAGAGCCGATTAATGTTAGTTATGTGCCCCGATCCATTCTTTATGCTCAGGAAATGTGACCGGTCTATTATGTAAGTTTGAGTATGGACGACAAAAGTGTAACAGCCATCCTAGACTCGGGTTGTAGGCACTCCGTAGTAAGGAAGGAGCTTGTTCCCCAATCCCAGCTGATTCCCGGGAGGTCTGTTAGCATTAGGTGCATGCATGGCGACATAAAAGACTACCCTGTAGCCAGGGTAAAACTCCAAACCGAGCAAGGCATAGAAACCGTGGCTGAAGTAGGGGTCTTGCCTTCCCTTCCTGAACAACTCATAGTTGGCATAGACAATCCCTGTTTTTATAGTCTCCTGGTAGGAAACCTGAGGAATCGCTCCGTAAAGGAAAACCCCCACAATAGTCTCCTAGCCTCCGAGCCTTGGGCCATAGATACTCACTTCAGAGTAGCACAAATAAATGACAGCACCCTCAGTAACGCATGGCAGAGTGCCAGAGAGACGCAAAACTCCCCACAAAAAACATATCCCTGTTTCGTAGAACAGAATGGTCTTTTATACCGTGTAGCCAAGGAAGGAGAGGAACCCCAGCTGCTGGTTCCAATGGGGTTTAGGGACCAGATCCTCTTCTTTGCCCATTCCCATCTCCTTGCAGGTCATTGTGGGGTGGAGAAAACAACTCAGTCCATATTACACAGTTTTTTTTGTCCAGGGGTCCACGCACAGATAAAGAAGTATTGCCAAGAGTGCGCCATTTGCCAAAAAAAGAATCCATATACCCCTCCGAAGGTACCCCTAAGACCCCTACCCATCATTGGCAAGCCTTTTGACCGGGTAGGAATGGACCTTATAGGTCCTCTCCCCAAGTCATCCAGGGGATACCAATATGTCCTCGTCCTGGTGGATTACTCCACCAGGTATCCTGAAGCACTTCCCCTACGAGCCGCAACAACCACCACCATCGCACAGCAGTTGATAGAGGTGTTCTCTAGGGTGGGATTTCCCCGCGAAATCCTCACGGATCAGGGAACCTCATTTGTTTCTAGACTGATGAAACAGGTCTGTAAACAACTGAACATCAGTCATATAAAAACATCTGTGTACTACCCTCAGACCGACGGCCTCGTCGAAAGCTATAACGGTAACCTCAAGCTCAGACTCAAGAAGTTGTTAACAGGAGATGGAAAGAACTGGGACCAGCTCCTCCCTTTGGCCCTGTTCATAATAAGAAGCCAGGTACAATGTAGTCTGGGTGTTTCTCCCTTCGAGCTCCTCTTTGGGCGGAAGCCCCGTACACTCTTGGAGATCACCAAGGAAAGCTTGGAAAAGGAAGGAGCCAACGAAGCCCAGTCTTTGTTAGACTACGCTAACCAGGTGAAGATCCGTCTCCATAAGCTGAGAGCCCTGGCCCATGAGTCCCTAGAGAAGGCCCAGGTCAAACAGAAATATTTCTATGATAAGGGCAAGAGATGGAGAGAGTTGTGCATAGGCGACTGGGTTTTGGTCTTGCTTCCCTCCTCCACCCACCAGTTGAAAAAGGAGTGGCAAGGACCTTATCAAGTCCTGAGAAAATAGGCAGAACTACCTATATTTTGAGTCTTTCCCCATCCAAGACCCAGATGTACCATATTAATCTTTTAAAGAAGTGGCTAGGTCCTCCTCCTAGAAAAACCCACACTGTCTCCACTGTGAAAACTCTATCACACATCGTTGATGCCACAGTCATTAATACTGATCTGACAGAGAGCGAGAACGAGAATATACAAAGCCTCCTTCATTCCTTTGAGGATATATTCTCTGACCAACCCGGAAGGATGCACTTACCCATGCATTCCATCCCAACCCAAGAGGGAGTTACCATCAAACAAAGACCCTACAGCAGTGGTTCCCAAACTTTTTCGACCCAGGGCTCCTTCTGACTTATTGCCCGTTGGCTGGGGCTCCCCATTATGTTAAAAAAAAAATGGCGGGTAAGGAATGTAAGCCCGGCCTTGTGAGTACTTCCATTTCTCTCTCTGATAGATGTAACAAAATACAAATACAACAGGGCTTCTCAGGCACGCCTTCTTTGAGAAGCACTTTCAGCAGTTTGCACTAAAGTTCAAGTATGAAGATAACCTTTTCCGTGATGTGATTGGTGTTCTTTTCATGGGTCATCAGAAATATTTACTCACTTAAGAAACACCCGCAAGTGGAAGTTCACACTGTTATGTTCCAAAAAACATTTGCACGTGTTGTATATTCTTTAGGAATTTGTGATTTTGTCACTGTACTATGTTATTTACCATGTGAATGATCTTTATTATTTTCTGTTTCCTTTCTGTTGCCCACTTACCTTATTGGCTTTGCTATAGCAAGTATATTGTTTGCTCTGCCACCAAAAGCTGCTGCTATGTCTGTGCTCGCACATGCAGTGTCTGCAGGTCTCGCGCCGGATACCTCACTTATGCCGAGATGCAATAGGCATGTGTAAATACTACTGGTCTTTGAGGTTTCTTTGTCAGGGCTGCCAACACTTCATGGTGATGTTGAATGTGTTTGGTGGGTGCACCCTTTCATTGCGCGCCTGCATAATTACTGCCTGTACAAGAGTGTGCATGATGTAGTTTAGTGTGTTTGTTAAAACGTTTTTAAGGACTAATACCATTTTCTGAGGCAATGTTAGCCATGTAAAAGGTGTAAGTGATGGTAATGCTTAGAACTCATAAATTCATGGTTTCAGAAGTTTACTTACAACCCTTTCATGCCTTCTTCTAATTTAGTTTTGCACACTTAGGACAACCGCTTTAAATTCGGGTCTTTCCCTTTTATTTACAGTTCTCCTCAGTGTGGTCTGTGGTTAGTGAGTGTTTGGTACAGTGTGTGCTAGGCTGGGCAGGACTAGTGCATCCTTCTGATAAGGAACTAGGCAACAGCACACTGGTGGGAGACTGGAAATGAACTGTCCCAGACTTCCAATATATTATCTGCCCTTGGCAAAAAATACAGAACAATAAAGGTTTCAGATGACAGTCTTTATTAGATGGTCTGTGGTGTCACTGCGAGAAGCCGTTAGAGCATTTTTCAGGCACCGGGTGTGTTTTATACTTTGTATTCAATACGAGTCTTTCACCATAGAAAAAGGGTGCTTACACTGATACTGATTGTTCATGAAGGAAGTTGCTTACTCTATATGGCAGTGTATGCAATTATTTGTACAGCGTTTCTTTTTAAACTAAGCATGAATCAAAAAAACAGCCTGCGTCATTAAGTATATGCAAAAAGCTATTAATAAAATGTCTTCCTGATAACTTTAAAAGCATGCCTGAGTTTGCAACGTGCCCAAAAACGTTCTGAAAAATGACTGTTTTCACCATTATTCAGTGCAACACTGCATATCACTGATGAATAAAATGCGTTATTTTAAATGTTACTGTATGGGGTCCAGATTGTTTTGGTTTTCCAAGACAGCCAGAAAATCAGGGAGCCTACGAATGCAAAACTCTTGCTCAGACCGCAATAAGCTTACAGCTTTCCAGAGGAATGATGAATGATTTACGTGGCACCGCCCTCGCCACCAAATGAGAACTATTGTAGAGAATGCAATAAAAACATAGTCTTTTAAATCCCGGGCATGTGCTTGGTGTCAATGTGTTCGCGGCGCCCCAGGCTTGTTTTGACGGCGCCTTGGGGTGCCGCGGCGCACAGTTTGGGAACTGCTGCCCTACAGGGTCCCTGAAGCCCGACGAGCTGCCCTCCAGCGAGAAGTTACCCAGATGCTGGAGTCAGGCGTTATAGTGCCATCATGGAGTAACTGGTGTTCTCCTATTGTGCTGGTACCGAAACCGGATGGCAGTATCCGGTTCTGTATTGATTTTAGAGCAGTAAACAGGATATCAAAACAAGATGGCTATCCCCTTCCGAGGGTGGATGAGCTAATAGAGCGCCTAGGTGAGGCACGTTATATCTCCACGATTGACCTCACCAAAGGCTACTGGTAGATACCACTAAACCCAGACGACCAGGAAAAAACGGCCTTCTCCACCCCTGACGACCTGTACCATTTTACAGTCCTACCTTTTGGTTTGCACGGTGCCCCCACCTGTTTCGAAAGATTAATGGATACACTTCTCGCACGACATCTGAACTACTCGTCAGCCTATCTAGAGGACATCGTAGTGTACAGTAAATCATGGGCCGAACACCTGACTCATCTCGATGCTATCTTTTCTGAGCTCAGAGCCGCTCATTTGCACATCAATGCCAAAAAGTCCAGGTTTGCCTTTCAGAAGGTAAAGTACTTAGGCTATGTGCTGGGAAAGGGTATGATCGAGCCACAGACTGAAAAAGTAAAAGCAATACGGGACACCCCTTTTCCAACCACCAAACGCGAGTTGAGAGCCTTTCTGGGTTTGGTGGGATATTATAGGCGCTTCATACCACAGTTTTCTGACATCGCTGCCCCCTCACGGACTTGTTAAAAAAATCTGCCTCCCCTTCACAGCTTCAGTCTCCCTCCGCCCTTGAAGACATGGCCTTTCAGAACCTAAAAACTGCCTTGACCACCTGTCCTGTGTTGCTTACACCTGATTTTTGGAAACCGTTTATCCTCCAAACTGATGCCTCCGGGGAGGGTATAGGAGCGGTTCTGTCCCAGTTAGACACCGATGGATTAGAAAGGCCGATCCTCTATATTAGCAGGAAGCTCTTTCCCAGGGAACGGGTGTATCCCACGATAGAAAAAGAGTGCCTAGCTGTTAAATGGGGTATTGAGAAGCTACACTACTACCTGGAAGGAAGACCCTTTGTTTTATATACTGATCATTCCCCTCTGACCTGGCTCCAAAGGAACAAGGGCTGCAACGACCGGGTGCTCCGGTGGTTCTTGGCCCTGCAACCTTTTCGGTTCGAAATCCGTCACCGTAAGGGTACGGAACAGGGGAACGCAGACTATTTGTCCCGTTATCCTCTTTCCCCCGATCGGGGAAATCCTAGGGGAGGGGTGTGTCGGGAGACCCGTGGGGAACAGGAACTGCTGAGTACATGCTCCCCGATATGTTCCAACTCTGACGTCCTGATGCTCCATGTACAGGCTGCAGGCGGTCCCTTTAACACAACGTGGAGAGCCCAGGAGGAGGAGTTCGGTAGAGCGACGTCATCCTTTACCACCCTATCAGCTGAGGACACCGTGAAGAAAGCGGAAGAGGATGCACGTCGAGAGAGAAGCGAGGGAGACCCAGCAGGAGAACGCAAGGATACAGAGACCACGGCCGAAGACCAGACAAGACGTGGGACAGCTGAAGGCCAGGGAGTCATGCCGAAGGTCCCGGAGGGCAAAGAGATGCCAGGAGGCCTACGGAAGCATGCGTTGCCCCGCCACTCTCCAGGAGGAGCGTGGCTGGAGCAGGTACGTCTCCGCATATGGGGGTTCTCCAAACACTGGGAGGGAAAGGGAAACTCTTAGAGGGTGGACACAGCTTTTTGTTTCTCGACCGGGCTGCACATGGTGACGGTGTTCGGGGACCCCTCACAGACCCCTTCCTTGATACTAGAAGTGTCTCGATCCTTCCACTGACCCGTGGTTTGTTTTGTTTTGTTCTTGCTTCCTCTCGGACTACCGGACCAACAACGGAGATCCACGTGTTCCAGCTACTCCTTCCCAGAACCGGTGAATCCAGGAACGCCCCCTTCAAACCGGACTACCTTTACCTTTTGTTTTGGCTCAAATAAATAGAGACACCAGAGAAACCCAAAGTGTCCAATCCTCTTTTCCGGGGCCAAATATCATTAGAGAGCTCCCCCCCCCCCTGGGTCCCACGACAGCCAATTGGGTATAAGCCAATCTAGCATGTTGGAAGGAGAGAGCACCTGCACTTTAGCACTAGTTAGCAGTGGTAAAGTGTGCCAAGTCCTAAGGCCAGCAAACATCAAGTCAACAAAAACAGGAGGTCTGAAGGTAAAAGTTAGGGGGGAAAACCACGCAAGGATGCCAGTTCTAACAAAGACTAATAAGGAGAGCTGAATAAGGAAAAAAGAGTTAAAGCAAGCAAAGTTGAAAAATATATAGCAAAAATACAGATAATCACAAACACAAAAAGAAAGAAATAGTGTGACAAAGGGAAAGAAGGCATGAGAAAGAAAAAATGAAATTCAGAAATGGGTGAAAAAAGGGGAAGCGTTGGGTAATCTACGAGGAGCAGACATTTAGAAGAAATAAAGAACAAGGTCAGAATGAATAAACATCTTGAGACAAAAAAATAATAAACCAAAAAATCTGTGCCAGCTTCTGCCAGTGCTAAATTTCACATTTAAAAGAATAAGTGAAGATTAGAATTGAGAACCCGTCGCCCCCACCTGCATAACAAATGATAATGTCCTTCTCAGTCCAGGAAATGCCAGCTGTTGCTCAGGCCACAGATTGGTTAATGTCTATCGAGGGAGGAACAAAGAGGACACTTAGGGCAGTATGTCTGCCTCTTCTAGGTTGAATTTGCAGATCATACCGAATAAGTCTGGTATCTAAAAGTAGGTTTTTGATATTACCCTGCATTGCATCCACCAGTGTGATAAATAAATTAATCGTTAACTTGTTTCAAGAATCTGATGATAAAGGTGCTAGGCATTTTCTTATAAATTCCTTATCAATTAAAGGAAACTGTGATGCCATGAAGGCAGAGACTAGGTAACAGGAGTATGCCCTTTCCTGCAAAAATATCTCAGTACTTCAGTGCCTGGCATGGTCATCATCTGCAAAAGTAAATCATTTCTGTGCTTGTGCTGGGCTTGCATTGAAAGCATCCTACTCAAGGTTACTCCCAGATTTCCCTGTGTCCCTTAGGGTGACTCCAGTGCTGCAATATTGTGGGCAAGAGGCCAAAAGACATCAGTTCTCTTAAACAATCTCACTTGAATATTTGTGAACACAACACATGTTAGTCCTGATACGCTTGAGGTAGTGTTTTCCTAAACCTTTTGCCTTTTCCACATGGGTTTTTGCTGATTCTCTGCTTGTGGCCTTAGGGCTCTGGGCACTTTCCCACTGTAAATGCAGTGTGAAAGTGCACGTACACTTCCTACACACATTAGGAAGTGGTGCTTACCTGATGTTTTTAAACATGTTTCAAGTCTGCCATTGCAGGCCTTTGTGTGCGCACTTGCACCTATGTTGTTTTTTAACATGTGACTTTGGAACAAGTATTCACATGCAACTCTTTTGAAGAAACAATTTGAAGTGACACAGACGTTTCTGTGTGGAATGAATCTTTATAGAAACATTTCAGTAAGTGTTTCTTGTCTTGACTTAATCAATATAAACATTATTTCTAAAACAGAAGCCAGTATCATATGGTGTACTTCGATTCAGCTGAACTGAGTTTTATTTTTCTTAGAAAAAAACAACTATGCAATCTATAACATTCATAAAGATGTGATTGATAGAAGATTTTACTTGAAGTGAAAGAAAACCAAAGCCAAGTTAGAAGAAAACACGGCAGTGAATAATGTGAACATATACAGTATTTGGTTATTTCATCCAAAAGACAGCCAATTATATTCAGTACAATGAAATTTATCAGTGTGCCACCTGTTCAAAAATACAGTTTATCTTCTTTGGGGGTCGACGGCTTTTCAACCCTAAATCTCATACTAGGGTCTCATCAGGACTGTAATAACCTGGGGATGGCTGATTATAAGGAAAATCTTATCCACTCAGTAGGGAACCAACATGGATGTGGTGACCAGGAAAAATTGCAGGCCGGGAATGTTAGGTTTACTGGTGGGTGACAGCTGGATAGCTGTCGGATCACTGCATCTCTAATCGGGAGAGTGGTCACTTAAACAATCGGGAATTTTCCAGTCCCAAACATGGGCTGTACATCATCGAGCATTTGCCTGCCTATGCTGGGCCCCGTGACCCCTTTACGGAAGCAACAATGGATATTTTGCCCTTCCAAGGTGGCCCTAGCTGCCACCATTCTGACTCACTTGAGCCCACCAGTGAACCTCACATTCTGATGTTCAAACACTGCGTCATCTTTTTCATTCATAGACAGCGGCGCTCCTGTGTCTTTCTCCTGCCTGGCTGTGTCGTACATGGAGGGAGATCCTGCTCTGCTGCTTGGTGCTGTTCGCAGACAGGGGGTCTCCCCCAGCCTGGTGTGTGTTGTGTTCCTTCTTTGCATGTTTATTACATTCTTGTTTTTGAAAAGCTAAGTAGAATGGGTTTAATGTGCAGGTTTTTTTTTAAGTTGAACGTTTGCTACACTAAATGGATAGAACAAACATTTGCCAAATTTTATGCAGATCCGTTGTATGCAGGGCAATCAGTAAAACAAAAAGCGTGTTTTCTGTGTAAATAGTTACTGAACCAAAATCATAGAGTTGCTGCCTCTGAAAGATGTAAATGTACTTGCAAGACTTTTCTGTTCAAAACATTCTGTAGTTCGAACAAGTTTACAGGTCTAGGATTTTTTATTTTATTTTTGTAATGAATTAACACTTTAAATAATCTGCACTACAGAGTGGTTGTCTCAACATTTCGCGTTTCTTCCACCTCAAAAGTGTAATCGTATGAGTTGACACTGAAAACTGTGACCTTCGAGTTTGCACTCATTTCTCTGCAGTGAATATAATCATGTAATCGAAGTGCACATTAAGGGGTCGATTCCGATCTCGCTCGGAAGGCCTACGAATCGGATTTGGCTTTTACGGATCCGATTCGTGGCCCTTTCTTCCGACCGAATTGTACACAGGTCCGAACGACCAAGTACGATGCAAAGATCGCGTACGCGCGACCGAATCGTCTCCCAACCCGATCCCATCCGTACGACTCGTACGCAGACGCTTCGTACAGCTCAATGGACTCTGTTTCCGAGCGAGCAAGTACGATGCACGATTCGAACAGCCTTCACGATTCGGTATGTCCGGGTCAAAAAAGCTGCCAGAATCGTCCTTTTGGGGCCCACAGCAGGCCCCCCATCATCTGGAGCCCTTTGATTCGGACCCGTGGGGTACCCATGGGTCCCCCCTTCCCATGCATGCACAGTGTGGGGGGCACCATGGGGTGCCCGCCACAGGGTGTATGCTTTTCTCCACCCACCCCTTTTTGCTATGGGAGTCTGTCTACGCGTCCAGTATACAGGCTCCCATAAAGATCAATGGGAGTCCGAGCGAACCGAGTCTGTAAGCATGTGAATGCATCGTACTCGCTCGCTCGGACTCCAGGTGCACAATTCGCTCGTAAAGCCCTACGGATCCGTGTCGGTCGGAAGACTTTCCGAGCGAGATTGGAATCGGGCCCTAAACGTTGATTTAAGTTAGCCTGACTACAGGCCTCAGTTGAAATGTATTTGCTTGCTGGCATGCTTTTTCCTTCTTTTGCATGTTTATTATTTTATTGAGAGTGGATGAGAGTGGATATCAGTTCTATGTCCTGAGGAGAACCCCTTGAAAGATGAAGTAGTGGGTTCGAAACGCGGTGACCATCACTTGTGCACCTACTATGTTTATAAATATCCCCTTTTCAATAAAGGAGTGACACTGTTTCCCAGGGAACCACTAATTTTCATAGATTTTCTCATAGATTTGTAACCTGGCTTCACAAGCCACGTCTCTCTAGAGGTGCATTGTCCATTTATCACGGAGCAGCTGAATTTATTCTGAAGTATCATACATATGAAGGAATCTGTTATTAGGCTCATGCTCTTGTCTTGGACATTTTAAAATAAGAACTGACATTTTGTATTGTATTTTTTGTATTGTTTTTTGTCTTGTATATGTTTCTAATTTGCTTTGCAATTACTGTTATTGTATCCACTGTTGTATTGTGATTTTTGTTGGTGGGTGGGTAAAATATCTGTGATTTAATTTTGCATGTGTTCCTTTGTGTAAGAAAACAGCATTTTGTATGATGACTTTTTATACTAAAAAAAACCATAAAATAAATGGTGTTCGCCTTTATTGATTAAAGCAGTCATGAATAAATTGAATTTGAAAGGATTGGTAAGTTGTGGCACTGCTGGAGTTGCATATTTTTCTGGTGGCTCAGACTGACTGACTTTATGAACCCAACCCCTTTGTTTGGTAATACTTTCAAAATGTGACATTTTCAAACACAATTTAAAAACCACCATTACTTAAAGATGTGTTATTAAATTCTGAGTTCAGAGAGCCTAAACTTTATTTCTCTATCTTGTCCCAATGGGAAGTTATACTTGTAAGATGTTGCAAAATATTCCCCATTCAATCCTATGGGGCAGATAACCTTTCAATAGTGAAAAACGAAATTGGCAGTATTTTACTATCAGGACATGTCACACACACTAGTACATGTCCTACCTTTTACATACACTGCACCCTGCCCATGGGGGTAGCTAGGGCCTACCATGGGGTGCCTCACATGTAAGAAAAATGAATGTTAAGGCCTCGCAAGTGGGTGCACTTGTCAGGTCGACATGGCAGTTTAAAACTGCACGCCGACACTGCAGTGGCAGGTCTGAGAAACCTTTTCAGTGCTACTCATGTGGGTGGCACAATCAGTGCTGCAGGCCCACTAGAAGCATTTTATTTACAGGCCCGGCACACTCAGTGCACTTTACTAGGGACTTACCAGTAAATCAAATATGCCAATAAGGGAGAACCAATTGTAATAACAATTTACACAGAGAGCACTTGCACATTGATCAGAAGTGGCAAACTGCCCAAATCATCCAAGCCAGCAAAAACGAAATCCAGAACAGCATCAAAAATACAGGAGGTAGAGGCAAAAAGTCAGGGAAAACCACGCCAAAGATGCCAAGTCTAACAGCATTAACTGTGGATATATGGTCACGCTGGACCAGGACAAAGTAACAAGTTCAGGCTGACTGCGATATAGCACGGAACAGTTACTAGGACTTAGTTAGGCCAGCTGAACAGAGTACCTTAAATTCTGGTTTGCAGAGCAATGTGAAGATCTGCATCGAAGATGTGTTGTGCAGCCGGTGCGATGCATCTGTTCCGAGATGCAGCGAGGCTGCAATGCAAAGGCCTTTGTTGTTGTCCAGGATCTCGTTGATGGCGCTTGTGTTCCAAAGCCTGCGGCACAGAGTCGGGCGATGCGTAGGTTCTGAGGAGCTGCGAGGCTGGAATGCGGAGTCCGGCGGCATCGTCCAAAGCTGCAGTTGACGATGGATGCAAGGGCCTGCGCAGAGGATGCGTCGCCCAGCAGGATACGAAGATGATGCAAGTCTTTACTGCGAGTCCAATCCACTCAGCTGTGGCAATGCATTGGTTCTGCTTGGATTTGTACTGTGCAGTAGTGGAGATGTGTTGGTTCCGCTGGATCCACAGAGGCTGGTATACCACTTTAAGCCCATTTCCAAGGGCCCAGGACTGGGGTGGCATCACTTGGTAGGGTAGACTCACAGATGGCAGAGTCCAGGTGTTGATGCAAGGTTGTTGGAAGCCTGTTGTGTTCCTGAGGCTGCAGATCAGGAGACCAGCCAACTAGCCCTTGGAGTCACTCTGGGTCCTGGGTTCAAGAGATGCAGCTTCAGTCCTCCTTGTCCAGGCAAGAGGGCAGCAGGTCAGAACAACCGGACAGCAGTCCTTCAGAGCAACCGTCCAGCAGAATGGCAGTCCTTTCAGCAGAATGGCAATCCATCTTCCTGGCAGAAAATCTACAGGACCAGAAGTGCACTGAAGAGTTGGTGTCTGAGGTCCAGTATTTATTCTCAGTTTTGCCTTTGAACGGGGAACAAGCTTCTAGAGGCATGCCTTTGAAGTGCACAAGTGGACTGCCTTCCTGGCCCTGGCTCCAGACAAACTCCTGGGAGTATGCAGCCACAGCATATTCAAGTGGAATTGGGGCTGGGACCAGCTCCTTCCTCCCATCCAGTCACACCTAGGTTCCTCATTGTGTGTGGCTGTCTAGGAGGAATACACAAAGGCCCACTGTCAACTACACCCAGTCATGTGCCTACACACCTACAAAGCCCTCCATGACACCAGACCAGCATACCTGAACCACTGCCTCTCATTCCATGTACCAACCAGACACCTCCGATACTCCAACTGGCCTTGTCACCGTCCCTCAAATCTGCAAGACCAGGAGCGGAGGGAGATCCTTTTCCTACCTTGCCTGCAAAACCTGGAACACCCTGACTTTCCACCTCAGGCTATCCCTGTCCCTGACCCAGTTCAAGAAGGATCTCAAGACATGACTCTTCGACTGAACCTCAGCTCCCAGTCAGACCTGCAGCCCGCCCTTTCCAGTGCCTTGAGACCCTCACGGCTGATTAGTCGCACTTAACAAATACTGATTGATTGATTGATTGATTGATGTGACCCAGAGACAGGCTGCAGTCACTAAATGGCTAAGGCAGGAAAATACCAGCATTCTGAAAGTGGCATTTTCAAAATTGTAATTTAAAATCTGACTTCACTATAAATTAGGATTGTTCACTGCAGTTCCAAAGACACCAAACATAAACTGGTTAACTGTTCCCATTTATAAATGACACTTTAAAAAATTTAATAAGTTAAATCTAATGCTATCCAATGGGTGAGTTAGGCCTTGCAGTAGTGAAAAACAAATGTAAGTGTTTTTCATTACCAGGACATATAAAACTTAAAAGCACGTCCTATTATTTAAATGCATCGCACCCTGCCCTCTGGGCAGTCCAGGGCCTACCCTAGGGGTGACTTATATGTATGAAAAAGGAAGGTTTGGACCTGGCAAACGTTTTACTTTCCCAGGTGGAAATGGCTGTTTATACTGCACACATACAGGCTGCAATGGCAGACCTGAGACATGTTTAAAGTGCTACTTAAATGGGTGGCACAATCAGTGGTGCAGGCCCACTAGCAGCATTTAATTTACGGGTCCAGGGCACAGGTACTCCCACTTTACTAGGGACCTACAAATAAATTAAATATGCCAATGTCGGGAGACCCGTAGGGAACAGGAACTGCTGACAACATGCTCCCGATATGTTCCAACTCTGACGTCCTGATGCTCCATGTACAGGCTGCAGGCGGTCCCTTTAACACAACGTGGAGAGCCCGGGAGGACGAGTTCGGTAGAGCGACGTCATCCTCTACCACCCTATCAGCTGAGGACGCCGTGAAGAAAGCGGAAGAGGACGCACGCCGAGAGAGAAACGAGGGAGACCCAGCAGGAGAATGCGAGGAAACGGAGACCACGGCCGAAGACCGGACAAGACGTCGGACAGCTGAAGGCCAGGGAGTCACGCCGAAGGTCCCGGAGGGCAAAGGGATGCCAGGAGGCCTACGCAACTATGCGTCGCCCCGCCAATCTCCAGGAGGATCGTGGCTGGAGCAGGTACGTCTCCGCATACGGGGGTTCTCCAAACACTGGGAGGGGAAGGAAAACTCTTAGAGGGTGGACACGGCTTTTCGTTTCTCGACTGGGCTGCACATGGTGACGATGTTCGGTGACCCCTCACAGACCCCTTCCTTGATACTAGAAGTGTCTCGATCCTTCCACTGACCCGTGGATTGTTTTGTTTTGTTCTTGCTTCCTCTCGGACTACCGGATCAACAACGGAGATCCGCGTGTTCCAGCTACTCCTTCCCAGAACCGGTAAATCCAGGAACGCCCCCTTCAAACCGGACTACCTTTACCTTTTGTTTTGGCTCAAATAAATAGAGACACCAGAGAAACCCAAAGTGCCCGATCCTCTTTTCCGGGGCAAAATATCATTAGAGAGCTCCCCCCCCTGGGTCCCACGACAGATTTGGTGGAGAATGCGGGCAAATTCTGTCTGACACAAGATGGAGAACGTTGTATAACAAATGAAGGATGGACAAAGCAAGTTAGAATGGGCAATGGAAAAGAATGCAAACCAAGCAGAAATGGACCGTGCTGTGTTCACCTCTGCAATACAGATGCAAGCAGAGAACATAACCAAACTAGCCAAAGGGCAAACACAGCTACTGCTGGCTTTATGGTCAAGGGAGGGGTCCTGCACTGCCAGGAACCGTAATCCTCCTGCAGAAGTACGTCCCGGGGGACGACCCTGTTTCCTTTTTTTTTAATTTTGAGAGGGCTGCAAGGGCCAGCGCTTGGCCCGCAGACTGCTGGCCTTTTTACCTGGCTCCTCTGCTCACGGGCAAAGCCCAGGCAGCATACCAAATAGCTAACAGGGACGGTACTACTGCCTATGGACACGTCAAGCAATTTATTATGGATCGCTTGGGGGTCGATGAGTCGCATCGCCTTAAGTTCAGGCAAGAACGGGGAGTGCCAGGAGACACCCCAAAGACTTTATTCTATAAACTAAAAGACGCCGCTGATCGCTGGCTCAAACCCTTGGAGTCCACTCGTGAAGAAATTATGGACAAAATATACTTGGAACAATACCTTGTGGCACTGCCTTAGGGACACAGAGATGGCTTCGCCAACATGCCGGTTTAACCCTCGAGCATGCCATAGAGATGGCCACGTCATATGCTAGGGCGCAGAACCGTGACATGGTGAAAGAACCCGAAAGAACCCAAAAGGCACCCCGACCTATGAAACTAGAAAGAAAACCAAACAAGCCGCCTTTTGAGCCCCTAAGGTCGCTAACTGGGAGACCTGACGCCTTTCCTTCCTCTGGTCCCCAATGGTTTGAGTGCAGAGAGTGGGGGCACATTGCTAAATTCTGCAGAAGAAAAAAAGAAAAACAGGAAGAAGAGCCGATGGATGTTAGTTATGTGCCCCGATCCATTCTTTATGCTCAGGAAATGTGACCGGTCTATTATGTAAGTTTGAGTATGGATGACAAAAGTGTAACAGCCCTCCTAGACTCGGGTTGTAGGCACTCCGTAGTAAGGAAGGAGTTTTTTCCCCAATCCCAGCTGATTCCCGGGAGGTCTGTTAGCATTAGGTGCGTGCATGGCGACATAAAAGACTACCCTGTAGCCAGGGTAAAACTCCAAACCGAGCAAGGCATAGAAACCGTGGCTGAAGTAGGGGTATTGCTTTTCCTACCTGAACAACTCATAGTTGGCATAGACAATCCCTGTTTTTATAGTCTCCTGGTAGGAAACCTGAGGAATTGCTCCGTAAAGGAAAACACCCACAATAGTCTCCTAGCCTCTGAGCCTTGGGCCATAGATACTCACTTCAGAGTAGCACAAATAAATGACAGCACCCTCAGTAACGCATGGCAATCAATCAATCAATCACAGAATTTGTAAAGCGCGCTCCTTACCCGCGAGGGTCTCAAGGCGCTGGGGAGAAAAAAAGGGGGGGGTGCTGCTACTGGTCGAACAACCAGGTCTTGAGTAGCCTCCTGAAGGTCAGCAGGTCTTGAGTCTGTCGTAGGCTTAGTGGAAGGGTGTTCCAGGTCTTGGCGGCGAGGTGGGAGAAGGATCTGCCGCCGGTGGTAGTTCTTCGAATGCGAGGGACGGTGGCGAGGGAGAGGTCGGCGGAGCGGAGTTGGCGGTTGGGGACGTAGAAGAGGAGTCGTCTGTTGAGGTAGGCTGGGCCAGTCTTGTGGAGTGCCTTGTGTGCGTAGATGAGGAGTTTGAAGGAGATTCTCCTGTCGACAGGGAGCCAGTGCAGGTTCCTCAGGTGGGGGGAGATGTGGCTGTGGCGTGGTACATCGAGGATCAGGCGTGCGCAGGCGTTTTGTATGCGTTGCAGTCGCTTGATGAGCTTGGCCGGGGCTCCTGCGTAGAGGGCGTTCCCATAGTCAAGTCTGCTACTGATGAGGGCCTGGGTGACTGTTCTTCTTGTGTCTGTCGGGATCCACCTGTAGATCTTGCGAAGCATGCGGAGGGTGTTGAAGCAGGAGGATGAGACTGCGTTGACTTGCCTGGCCATGGAGAGCATTGAGTCAAGGATGACTCCCAGGTTGTGTGCGTGGTCGGTGGGTGTCGGGGCTGCTCCCAGCGTCGTTGGCCACCAGGAGTCGTCCCAGGCTGAGGGGTTGGAGCCGAGGATGAGGACCTCTGTCTTCTCCGTGTTCAGTTTTAGTCGGCTGATCTTCATCCAATCGGCGACGGCCTTCATTCCTTCATGGACGTTGGATTTGGCGGCGAGGGGGTCCTTGGTGAGGGGGAGGATCAGTTGAGTGTCGTCGGCGTAGGAGATTATGTTGAGGTCGTGCTGTCTGGCGATGCGTGCGAGCGGGGCCATGTAGATGTTGAACAGTGTTGGGCTGAGGGACGATCCCTGGGGTACGCCGCAGATGATCTTGGAGGATTCGGATCGGAATGGTGGGAGGCGGACTCTCTGGGTTCTGCCGGTGAGGAAGGAGGTGGCCCATTCCAGGGCCTTGTCTCGGATCCCTGCGTCGTGGAGGCGTGCGCGTAGAGTGCGGTGGCAGACAGTGTCGAAGGCGGCGGAGAGGTCCAGCAGGATGAGGGCTGCGGTCTCACCGTTGTCCAGCAGGATCCTGATGTCGTCGGTGGCGGCGATGAGGGCAGTCTCAGTGCTGTGGTTGCTGCGGAACCCCGATTGGGATGGGTCCAGGATGCTGTTTTCTTCGAGGTATCGGGTTAGCTGTTTGTTGACGATCTTCTCGATGACCTTGGCTGGGAACGGAAGCAGGGAGATGGGCCAGAAGTTCTTGAGGTCTCTCGGGTCCGCCTTGGGTTTTTGAGTAGGGCGTTGATCTCTGCGTGTTTCCAGCTCTCTGGGAAGGTCGCGGTCTCGAAGGAGAGATTGATGATGTTGCACAGGTGGGGTGCGATGGAGCTGCTGGCTTTGTTGAAGATGTGGTGCGGGAAAGGGTCTGACGGGGAGCCGGAGTGTATTGTGCTCATGGTCTTGATGGTGTCCTCAATGTTCACGCTGGCCCAGGCTGGCAGGGGATCGTGGTCGATGGTGTGCGGCGGGTCTGGTGCATCGATCTTAGTTGGGTCTGTCTGGGTGTTGAAGCTGTCGTGGATGTCGGCGATCTTGCGGTGGAAGAAGGTGGCGAGGGAATCGCACAGGGGTTGCGACGGCGGGATGTCGTTGGTGTTGGAGCTGGGTTGGAGAGTTCCTTCACGATGTTGAAAAGCTCCTTGCTGTTGTGTGCGTTGTTGTCGAGGCGGTCTTTGAAGGAGATTCTCTTGGCGGACTTGATGAGGTGGTGGTGGTGGTTACGGATGGCGTCTTTGTGGGCTGCGTGGCTGTCCGGTGTCTTATCACTGTGCCATTTCTTCTCTAGTTTCTGGCAGGTGCGCTTGGAGGCTAGGAGTTCCGAGGTGAACCAGCTGGCTCTTTTGGTGGTGTAACTGTAGGTGAGTTTTTTCAGCGGGCGAGGATGTTGGCACAGTCGTCCATCCATCGTCTGAGGTTGCAGGCGGCGTCGTCGGTGTTGGATGGGTCGGAGGGAGGGCTGAGAGCGAGGGTTGCCCGTAGTTGGTCTTCGGTGACTTTGCTCCAGCAGCGGCGTGGGATCTGTTGGGTGCGGTGGTGTGTGGTGGGTTTCTGGAAGGTGAAATGGATGCAGCGGTGGTCGGTCCAGGGAGTTCCATGGTGTGGCTGAAGGAGACGTGGGAGCTTGAGGAGAAGATGGGGTCAAGCGTGTGGCCGGCGGAATGGGTCGGTGTTGTGACGATCTGGCTCAGACCGAGGTTGGCGAGGTTGTCGATCAGGGTGGTGGAGTTGCTGTCGTTGTTGTTCTCCAGGTGAAAGTTCAGGTCTCCGAGGAGGATGTAGTCGGTAGAGGTCAGGGCGTGCGTGCTGATGAAGTCGGCGATGGAGTCGCTGAACTGGGGTCGGGGCCCAGGGGGTCTGTAGACAAGGGTGCCTCTAAGGGTGGTGTTGGGGTCCATGTGGATCTGGAAGTGCATGTGTTCGGCGGTGCTGAGAGTGTCGTCGGTGCTGGTCGAGACCCTGATGGTGTTCTTGTGGACGATGGCGATTCCTCCTCCTACTGTGTTGACGCGGTCTCTGCGGGTGATCTTATAGCCGTCTGGCATGGCTATGGCGATGTCGGGGGCGGAGGAGTCGTTCATCCAGGTCTCTGTCAGGAAGGCGACGTCTGGTGATGATGTGTCGAGCAGGTCCCAGAGCTCGACGGCGTGTTTGCGTGCGGAGCTGGTGTTCAGTAGGATGCATCGGAGGTGGTTGAGGTCCTTCTTGGCGGGCGTTTCGGTGGCTCTGAGGCTGGTGTAGCTGCAGTTCTGGCAGGTGAAGGGACCATGGGTGCGTTTCGGGGCGGCCTTGAAGCAGTTGTGCGTCCGTCCAGGGTTGAGAGCGTGGAGTGTGGTGGCATCGTAGCGGCGTCGGTCCTCGAGGCTGGTGCGGGGGCGCACGGCCCAGGGGTTCTGGCGCTGGGCGCGGTCCAGGCGCAGACGGGCGCAGACGGGCTTGCCTTAGGCGCGCCTTCGGCGCGCCAGCGGCGCGTCCGCTGCGCAGCGGCAGCCATATATGTGGAGGTGGGAGGGAGGAGCAGCTGGGAGGCGGGAGGCAGGGGCAGCGAATGGGCAGTCAGGGGGCGGGGACGCAGGGACGCAGCGGCGGGAGTGGAGAGAGGCAGCGAGGGGTACAGAAGGGAAATGGACACAGTGAAAATGGGGGCAGCGAGGGGAAACAGAAGGGAAAAAGGACACAATTCAGTGGGGGCAGCGAGGGGTACAGAAGGGAAAAAGGACACAATTCAGTGGGGGCAGCGAGGGGTACAGAAGGAAAAAAGGACACAATTCAGTGGGGGCAGAGAGGGGTACAGACGGAAAAAAGGACACAATTCAGTGGGGGCAGCGAGGGGTACAGAAGTAAAAAGGACACAGTAAAAATGGGGGCAGAGAGACGCAAAACTCCCCACGAAAAACATATCCCTGTTTCGTAGAACAGAATGGTCTTTTATACCGTGTAGCCAAGGAAGGAGAGGAACCCCAGCTGCTAGTTCCAACGGGGTTTAGGGACCAGATCCTCTTCTTTGCCCATTCCCATCTCCTTGCAGGTCATTGTGGGGTGGAGAAAACAACTCAGTCCAAATTACACAGTGTTTTTTTGTCCAGGGGTCCACGCACAGATAAAGAAGTATTGCCAAGAGTGCGCCATTTGCCGAAAAAAGAATCCATATACCCCTCCGAAGGTACCCCTAAGACCCCTACCCATCATTGGCAAGCCTTTTGATCGGGTAGGAATGGACCTTATAGGTCCTCTCCCCAAGTCATCCAGGGGATACCAATATGTCCTCGTCCTGGTGGATTACTCCACCAGGTATCCTGAAGCACTTCCCCTATGAGCTGCAACAACCACCACCATCGCACAGCAGTTGATAGAGGTGTTCTCTAGGGTGGGATTTCCCCGCGAAATCCTCATGGATCAGGGAACCCCATTTGTTTCTAGACTGATGAAACAGGTCTGTAAACAACTGAACATCAGTCATATAAAAACATCTGTGTACCACCCTCAGACCGACGGCCTCGTCGAACGCTATAACGGTAACCTCAAGCTCACCCTCAAGAAGTTGTTAACAGGAGATGGAAAGAACTGGGACCAGCTCCTCCCTTTGGCCCTGTTCATAATAAGAAGCCAGGTACAAAGTAGTCTGGGTGTTTCTCCCTTCGAGCTCCTCTTTGGGCGGAAGCCCCGTACACTCTTGGAGATCACCAAGGAAAGCTGGGAAAAGGAAGGAGCCAACGAAGCCCAGTCTTTGTTAGACTACGCTAACCAGGTGAAGATCCGTCTCCATAAGCTGAGAGCCCTGGCCCATGAGTCCCTAGAGAAGGCCCAGTTCAAACAGAAATATATCTATGATAAGGGCAAGAGATGGAGAGAGTTGTGCATAGGCGATTGGGCTTTGGTCTTGCTTCCCTCCTCCACCCACAAGTTGAAAAAGGAGTGGCAAGGACCTTATCAAGTCCTGAGAAAATAGGCAGAACTACCTATATTTTGAGTCTTTCCCCATCCAAGACCCAGATGTACCATATTATCACTGCATCTCTAATCGGGAGAGCGGTCACTTAAACAATCGGAAATTTTCCAGTCCCAAACATGGGCTGTACATCATCGAGCATTTGCCTGCCTATGCTGGGCCCCGTGACTCCTTTACGGAAGCAACAATAGATATTTTGCCCTTCCAAGGTGGCCCTAGCTGCCACCATTCTGACTCACTTGAGCCCACCAGTGAACCTCACATTCTGATGTTCAAACACTGCGTCATCTTTTTCATTCATAGACAGCGGCGCTCCTGTGTCTTTCTCCTGCCTGGCTGTGTCGTACATGGAGGGAGATCCTGCTCTGCTACTTGGTGCTGTTCGCAGACAGGGGGTCTCCCCCAGCCTGGTGTGTGTTGTGTTCCTTCTTTGCATGTTTATTACATTCTTGTTTTGGAAAAGCTAAGTAGAATGGGTTTAATGTGCAGGTTTTTTTTTTAAGTTGAACGTTTGCTACACTAAATGGATAGAACAAACATTTGCCAAATTTTATGCAGATCCGTTGTATGCAGGGCAATCAGTAAAACAAAAAGCGTGTTTTCTGTGTAAATAGTTACTGAACCAAAATCATAGAGTTGCTGCCTCTGAAAGATGTAAATGTACTTGCAAGACTTTTCTGTTCAAAACATTCTGTAGTTCGAACAAGTTTACAGGTCTAGGATTTTTTTTTTTTTTATAATGAATTAACACTTTAAATAATCTGCACTACAGAGTGGTTGTCTCAACATTTCGCGTTTCTTCCACCTCAAAAGTGTAATCGTATGAGTTGACACTGAAAACTGTGACCTTAGAGTTTGCACTCATTTCTCTGCAGTGACCACTGAACCCACTTAGCTTTCCTACATATACCTTATGCATCTTTCTTTTCCCATTGTTGCCCTAGCTTTTCTGTTTTGATGGACTCAGGAAACAGATGAAAACAATATGAATGTTAAGAAATTGTTTTCCGATAAGTGAAGCCAGTGATGGAGCAGGGGAAACAAAATATTTTTTGTACCCCTTTGAAGTTAATGACCCCATAACGATTAATGATACTAACCGTTTGAAACGCATGAACTAATCAACAAGAGCACCTTTTTATTAAACATTACACGTGGGCAACTTGCTGGCATTGCAAAATCTAATTTATTTACAAATGTGAAGCAAAATAACATGAGTATTGTGATTTGAGTAGTAAATAGAGTAAATTGCATGATTTGTGTTGCGTAGTAAAATTGCACTGTGGCAAAGAATGCAGATGGTGAGTAAAATGGCTTTAAATGTTGCTTCTGCTAGGTAATACCTAACACGGGTCTTTAGAATGGCGGGTGGTAAACAGAAAGGCTTATTTTTCATGTTTTAATTTCTGTTGTGTTTGTTCTTATATTAGTTTCGTTCGGGCCTGCTAGGCCGTGCTTCGAAAATGGCCGCTGGAAAGGACGAGATCGCTTGCGCTGAATAAAATGGCCCCTGCGCATGAGCAGAGTGAATGCTCCAGTCACGTGTATGCGGCCTGTGCCCGGAGTGAGAGATGTCAAGGCCAATCTGACCTGCAACGAGGATCGTGCCAAGAGTTCAGCATATATGCATGGGAACGGATGAGAAAATCGAGCGACAGGGGATGAACTAATATGTGACCATCAGAGTTTGTTACAAAATAGATTAACAAATTGGACTACCTTTGGACATTGTTGATCATGAGACTTAATGTATGCGTTATTGTCCCCAAACCGGTTCGAACAAGGAGGGCGATGAGGTGACCATCACCACCCCTCCAATGGACCAATTAGCGTGATTTCTGTCCCTAAAGATTGCAACTTTAAGTGTAGTGAGTCAGAGAATAGGGTATAAGAGAGTCTGCTCTTATGTTGTCCGTGAATCAATTCGCTTCTTCTATCCTGATGCTGCGAGAGACTCTGTCATTTTGGACTTCGAACTTTAACTGGGGAAGGAACGAGACCGTTGCTGGAGTTGCCCGGGAGGAGATTGTGTCCGAGGAGGTTAGCGGGACAGTCAGTCAGTTTTGGGAGTCCCATCCTGTGACCTGCGGTTCATCTTTCTTTCCTGGTGAACCATTCTTGTCATTGCCCTATGGCCAAGGGTAATGAGTATTTTCCGTCTCTATTCTTAATCTTTTACCGAAATGCTTACTGATCTAATAATAAATGTATTTGCCTAATTATGAACTTTACTTATTTGCTCAAAGTATTTAGATAAAATGATATGCTAACTCTAAATGAGTCTGTGGTTCTTTAAATAAAATTGTGATTAATAAGATGTTAAAGGTTTTAATTGTGATTGAGCAGGACTTAATCGCCATCAACTGATTCTACTAGTTGGTCCATCGACCGAATAGCGGAATACCTTGATGTTTAGAACCGACAGGATCCGAAATTAATGTATATAATGTGTAGGTTATAATTCTGTCATTTTAATAAGGTATCCCGTTTGTCCAGCAACTCATTTTTTCTTAGCGTTTGATCCAGAAAATTGAATGAATGTATGTATGCGGTGTTATGGGCCCCACCGACATAAGGTTCAAGTGATCAAAGTTGTGTAGGTGTTTTTCTGGATTAGTGTCATAAGGAAAAATTTATATTAGCCGCGCTGGATCACCAGCTAGCCAATTATTGTATGAAAAATAAAGATACACACGAAGATTTTGAGCATGCCTGTGAAAGGAGCCTTGCACAATACTCTAAACAGTAACTTTTGCAAATAAATATGTTGTAAAGAGGAGAACTTACTGTGGAGACAGTGTCTCAAGATGTGTCTATGAACACCAGTGCCCAGAGAAGTTTTCTATCATTTCAGGGAGGTGGCTTTCGGTTTCAGTAAAAGAGGCTCAGTTACTGCTAGCCGGGCTTCTCATAAGCAACGACTATAAGTAAAAAGTGTGTGTTTAGGCACGCTTGAAGGTTTTCAAATCACGTAAATAAAAGACATTGTCATTTACAATGCCAATAGCTCAAACTCTCGCAAATGCGAGACCTATTGCATTGCAAATACTTGTTAAAATGTATTGTGCTGGGTGGCCTGTTGTTTTTTCAGTAGGGGCCTAGTGATTTCTTTGCACTTCATTTTCTTCTTTTGTAAAGGGAAAATGTTGCACAGTTTACTACATTTTCTCCATGTTTTTTTAATACATTTGCAATATTAATTTAATTTACTATGTGTCCTAGTCTGCCAATTGGCCTTCCAGCCAGTAGGCCCAGTGCTAGCCATGGGTGCATAAAACGACTGCTTCTGTGGTGTCTGTTGAATTTGAAACATCATTTAGGCCATGGAATTTGGATAGAAATACGAAATGTGTTTTTTGTGGTATTTCACGTTTTATTTTCCTGCAAACAGTGTATAGGTGGGTTTATGCCTTTGAAGGATGTGTGTTGTTGTAAACATTTTTTTTTAGCTCTGTTAATTTTCATTTTTGCCATTGCTGAATTAATGCTGTGTTCTCTGTTTTACCATGCCTCCTTTGTCTGGCCAGTGTGTGTGTGTTTGCCATAGGCCACCTTTTGCCTTTGTTCCACATGCCATGTAGCCAGGGGCCATTTTGTATAGTCAGTGTCCATAGACCTGTATGTGTTCTTTGTTTTTCAGGCCTCCTGCCTCATGTTGTGACCATGTGGCTGGTGGATACTTTGTGTATTTAGCTATTGTGCTTTTGCCATAGGCCTGCATGTCTTCTTTGTTGTGGCAAAGCCTTCTTGCTTGTTGTTGTTGTTGTGACCATGTGGTTGGCGGACATTTTGTGTAGCCAGCCAGTGTGCTGCTTTCCCCATAGGCCTGCATGTGTTCTTCTTAGTTTGTCCCCATGCCTTTTTGCTTGTTGTTGTGACCATGTGGCTGGCGGCCATTTTGTGTAGCCAGCCTGTGCTTTTTTGCCATAGGCCTGCATGTGTTCTTTGTTTTCTAGGCCTCCTGCTTCTTGTTGTGACCATGTGGCTGGTAGCCATTTTGTGTAGGCAGTCAGCACACGTTTGCCATAGCCTTGCATTTGTTCTTTGTTTGCGGCCATGCCTCCTTGCTGGTTGTTGTTGTTGTTATGCATGTAATTTTTCTTATTTTGTACAGGAAAAATGTTGCACAGTTTAGCATATTTTCTCCATGTTTTCTAATACATGTGCAATATTCTTTCAGTTTAATTCACTATGTGGCCTAGTCTGCCAATAGGCCTTCCAGCCAGTAGGCCCAGTACTATTCATCAGTGCATGAAACAACTTTTTCTTTGTTGTCTGTTGGATGAAACAGCTTTTTTAGGGCATGGATGGTATTGGATTAAAATACAAAATGCGCTTTTTCTAAGGGTATTTCAAGTTTTTTTCTCCCGCAAACAGTGTATAGGTGGGATAATGCCTTTTTGGAGGATGTGTTGTTGTAACTTGTAAACATTTCTTGCCCTGTTAATTTTCATTTTTTGGCATTGCTGAATTAATGCTGTGTTCTCTGTTTTACTACGCCTCCTTTGTCTGGCCACTGGCAAGTGTGTGTGTGTTTGCCATAGGCCACCATTTGCCTTTGTTCCACATGCCATGTGGCCAGGAGCCATTTTTTTATACAGTCAGTCTTCTTGGGCCTGCATGTGTTCCTTGTTTTACAGGCCTCGCCCTCCTGCCTCTTGTTGTTATGACCATGTGGCTGGTGGCCATTTTGTGTTGCCACTAGCCAGCCAGTGTGCTTTCCTTATAGGCCTGCATGTATTCTCTTGTGACTATGTGGTTGGTGACCATTTTGTGTATGCAACCAGTGTTCTTTCCCCATAGGCCTGCATGTCTTTTCTTTGTTCCCAATGCCTTCCTGCTCAGCGTTGTTGTTGTTGATGACCATGTAGCACTGGCTGGCAGCCACCTTTTGCATCCAGCCAGTGTGGCCCTTTGCCATAGGCTTGCATGGATGGTTGAGCAATGAGATAGCAGTTTAATAACTTGTTATTAATTATATATTAGAGGATAACTTCACTTATTTATAATTTGTTCTATGTTAATTTTTTTTTTTAATTGATTGGTAAATTATATATATATTTTTTTCCAATTTAATTTTTACATTTGTAATTTTAATTTTTTTTTGTTTTTTTGTTCATATTATTTTCATTACATCTGGCATGAATCAACCTCATGTCTTCTATAGGTGCACAACAGCATTCATTGTCTAAGGATTATTCCTTACATTGTCATTTGTCAGCTGCATCTCCCTGAGTGCCACATGCCACGTGACATGAGGGACGTCACGTGATGCACATAAAGCAAACAGTTACATCTATCTGTATGTTGTTGTTGTTTTTGCTCTCTCTTATCCTTCCTGAGTGTACAGTCAGTCACCATGAAAGTTTATGTTGGTGTGGTTTTCTGTTTTACAAAGAGATACACTGTATTGTTAATTATTTATAATATGAGTAACCAGTGACCACACTAAATGATGTTGTGTTTGTTTGTACTACTAATTGAACTGCAACAATGCAATGTTTCACTGATGTCCTTCTTGCTTCTTTTCTTTTAGGTGCACAAGAGACAACATTGCCCACTGTACTGCCAAAAAGAAGGCCTGTGCACGATGTGACGTGACCGACACATCACAGACATCTCTTCAACTTGTGAAACTAACTGCCACTGCTAACTGACAGCTTCAAGATGGCCCCAAAGAAAGGTGTTACCAAGAAAGTGGCCAGTGAGAAGAAGAAGGAGGTTACCACCACCACTGGTATGTCGACCCAGATCTTTTTTGGAAAAATAAAACTGTGCCTGCGGCCCCAGCATCTGGGTAGCAGCACCCCCACATTAGTGAACCCACCCCAATCTAGGCCCAAGCCCATGTCTGTAACAGAGGCAGCCAGTCTAATCACAGCAAAGCGTACGACCAGTGATATTGAAATCTCTATTGCAAAGTAGTACCCAATAATTGCAGGAAACTCAGAGAAGTGGACAACAACAGCCACAACCATCAATAGTAGTTACTCCCGAAGTAGGAGCCGTTCAAGAGATTGAGCTTCATGCTTATGAAGTAGAGCTCTTTCAGAAGATCCATTGTCTTCCAGATCTCCAGCTAGAAAAAGGAGGGTTAGTGGTGCAGCATCTTCTTCTTCAAGCCCCCCTTCTGATGATGTAGACACCACTTGGATTCCACCTCTGTCTGAGAGTGAGACAAGCCACGAGACGGGCTAGGGAAAAAGAAGGTTCCAGAAAGCCTTAGATTTATGGAGGCAGATGTAGAAGAGGAGGGTGATGACGAGCCAGTCCTCATGGATGTTAGCCCAGCCCGAGTGGAGACCGACGTTACCCCATCCCAACTTCCCGGGGGGATGTGGCAGTGGCACCACAGATACAACCACCGCCAGCTGCCATATTTGCAAAGTCCAGGCAGAGACCTACATCCACAACCACCTCTGTAGAAGTAGGTACTGCAGGGAGTCAAACGTCAAAAAGCCCACCTAGCGCCAGTTCATCCGACATTCGCAGTGGCACCAGCGTCAGAAAGTTGAGCTCCCCAGTTTGGGACTTCTTTTCATTTAGCAAGAAGGAGGTGAACATTACCATATGCTCCCTTTGCGGAGCAAGTGTTAGTCAGAGTAAGCTTGGTACAAACTATGGTACTGGGGGCCAAACAATCCATATGAGAAAGCATCATATGATCCGTTGGGAGGCGCTCCTTAGCGGGCAAAAAACTGCAAGTGTTGTTGGTGAAGGGGTGAAAGCCGGCTGAGCAGGGAATCTGAATCTGATCCGATCACGATCAATCAAAGGTGAAGAAGAGGAAGACATTTTCATTACGCAATACAGCCCTCTTACCAGCAGTGCAGTAGTATCACCCACATCAGCAACATCACAATGGCACAAGACTCAGGTCGAGACACGAAGGCAAGAGAGGACAGTGACTGCCCCACTGACAAGCACATTGAGCCTACCACTGCCTGCTCTCAAGAAGTCACCTGCATCAGTGGCATCAGAAAAGAAAAAAAATCCAGGCTACTATTCCTGCCATTATTCAGGCCAGAGGGGCAGTGTGAACACAACCACCCAACGGCACATTTGTACAACGCGAAGCTGGCTAAAATGTTAGTGCACGAACCTCCTCCCTTTTTCTTTTGTGGAAGGGGTAGGTTTTCTTGAATTTGTGGCAGCCATCTGCCCGAAATGGAAGGTTCCCAGACGGTCCTATTTCGCCAGAGTACTGTTCCAGTGCTACATCACGATGTGCTGGAATTGCTTGGAAAGCTTTGCAGCAGAGTGCTGTTCACAGTATTCACCTGTCAACAGACACGTGGACCAGTTGCCAAGTGACTGATTACATGTGCATCACTGCACACTAGATCTCTTTTGTGGGGCCTAGAGAAAAGATATCTGCAGGTGTTGACACTACTGAGATTTTTAATGCTGCTCAGAAGCATACTACAGTAGCCATGTTCGCCATGGAGAAAATCCATACAGCTGTAAACATTTTGAAAGACTTTAACAACAAGGACATTGAATGGCTGCAACCAAGAGGACTTAACATTGGATTTGTTGCCACTGACAATGGCAGTAATGTAGTTAAGGCCATGGGCGATGGTGGCTATTTCAGGGTCCTGTGTTTGACGCACTGCATCAACATCATTGGACCGGACTTTCTAAAAAAAAAGACCAAGTAAACAACTTACTGTCCACCTGCAGAAGAATCTGCACTCATTTCAGCCACCATTCATTTAAAGCCCGGAAACAACTGAGGGTCATTCAGCATGATAATAGAATGCCAGTTAAAGCACTCATACATAAGGTGCCAACACCCTGGAACTCGACTTATTATAAGCTTGAATGCCTGTTTGAGCAGTACAGACCTATCAATGAATATGTTATACAAAGAGGGGATGCAAATGTGAAAGGCATGATCATTGAGATGGACCAATGGGGCCTAGTCAAATGCCTGACAGAGATGCTGCTTCCTTTTGAGGTGTTCACACTGGAAGTCAGCAAGGAGGACAGTACCAAGGGCCAAGCAATCCCGTAGTTTCACATGCTACAGGAACAGCTAAAGGAGCTGTCTGCAGTGTACACAGGTGTGGAGGAAAAAAAGATGCGTATGACTTGGTGGAGAGCTTAATCCTTCACTTGTCTGCTAATACAAGAGTGCAAAGAGACATTGTGTCATCCAAACATTACATCTGTGCCACAATTCTTGATCCACGGTACAAACCATTACTGTCCACTTTCATTCCTTTTTCAGATGGGGATGTTGGAAAATACAAATCATGGATACTGAGCAAGGCAGTGAGTTAGAAAAAGAACAGCAGGGAATTAGAGGCCTTTAAGTTCAGAGCCTGAGAGCAGTGCTGTTGGCTCACAGCAGCCAAAACCAACAACAAGAACACCATGAACAACAAGAATAGGAGCATCAGCCCCAAAATCTGCAACTGAGTGGTTTCTACCTGCAGGGCTTAAGTCCAGTGCAGAGGGGAAGGGAATAGAGGTCGAGCAGGGTGAAGCTTCACTAATGACCATTGAGCTGATGGTCCAGGCCTATCTGGATGATGCAAGAGCGGTCTACCTTGATCAAAACCCATTGGTGTATTGGTAGGGGAAGAGACGCCAATTGGCCATTGCTCAGCAGGCTGGCAATAAGCTATCTGGCTTGCCCGGGCGCCAGTGTCTCCACTGAGTGTGTTTTCAGTGCTGCTGGTGCCATTGTCACAGTGAGAAGGACCTGAATCACACCCCAAAACATGGAGAGATTAACCATGATCAAAATAAATCAGCACTTTATACCACCGGATTACCCCATACCTGAAGTACGATAGGAGGAAGATGAGGGAGACTCCGGTCATGGAAGTAGCGTGTTAGATTACCTACATCCTGGCAAACCACCAGAGTTTGAGGATAAGCTCTATTTCCCTGACTACTAGGCCTTGGCCAACAACCATAGAACTTTCTCTCTCAGTCTTTAGTCTATCGCTGATCTGCTTTCTAAAAGATACATCTAGGGGTACATTATTATTTACTTTTATTTGTTTGTATCTGGTTGACTAATTCATCTCCATCGTCTTACTCTTAGACACATTTTATTGCTGGATTGGGGTTGCAACTGTGTGCAGTGAAGAAGTCCCGACTTCCGCCCACACACATTTCATATACTTTTCAAGGGCATTGGATGGAGAATATAAACAAATGTGTGCCTGCCTCCAAACCTGGGCCGAGACTATCTAACCTTTCCTAGTTTATTACCCTAGCCGGACTGCCCCACATGTAACATTATTTGATTTACACTGGCCAATCTCTGCTTCGTGAAGAAATGGATCTGCATTCTGCAATGTACCATGAATCGATCAAAGTGAGCACGCCGGAAGAACAGGTAAATGGCATGCATTGCACGCTGAGAGATTGTTGTTTGTTGTGAGCTTGTGATGTGTGTTGAGAGATGAAGATTCATGTGGTGGCAGGCAGCGTGAAACTGGTTGTTTGTGTATCTGTAACTATTACGTTAAAAATGTGTTTGTGATGATTTACATTGTTGGTGGCCTACCAACGGCTGATCAATTTTCCCCTGAAGGTGATTTTCTTCCCCTTTCAGAGATAGCAAAATTCCTTTACTGGCTCCACTTCCCAAAACTTTGTTTTATTGTTTTCTGCTTTATACTCTTCAAAGAGTCAGACACGACCAGTCCCTTGAATAATGCAAACACGAATCTAGTCTACAGAAAAATGACTCAATGTTTCTCTTGTTGTGCAACAACAAAATAGCACTACACGTCAATCTATTGCATTTGAGTCAGGACTCGGGAGACACTTGGTACGGAGTTGGACACCTTACTCGGAGTCAGACTCAGGAGTATCAGAGATGATGGAATGACTCAGGGCATGGGTGTGACTACTTCGAGAACTGCCACCAGAAGAAGGAAGTTTTCATCTTCACTGAAATCAACCGTTTGGTGATGACTTTGAAGTGGCCTAAAGTTAGACAACAGACCTACACAACTCTGTGTAATGGTGGTGAGTAGTGACAGCGGTGTGTTGATTCTACTTGATTGGGAAAATGCTATGTTGCTAAGTGGTGGTTGAGAGGGGGGTCTGTTTTTGAAGGTAACTGGAAACAGTCATTTAGTCAACAATGATAATCAAATTATGCACATGCTGATGTTGCAGTTACAGTTAGGCTACATATTATTGTTATTATGATTCATGCTGATGAATTGATGATCATGACAGTTACCAGTTTGAACAGCCAGATACCGAGTGTTACATGCAACCACTTTTTGTGTGATTTTCTGGTTGTTGTAAAATTGCCCTCACCTAATTGTTCATTCACACAGCGGACAAGAAAATGTCACGAAGGAGTGCAAAATGGACTATTCTTCTTCTCTTCTCTCTTGTCTTGTGCTGCCTCTGAGTGTTCTCTGTGTATTCCTTATGCAGTTTAACTTCTTTCTCCTTGATTCTTCAATATAATTTTTGGTTTTCAATCTACAGGCCCTCTTATCCTGTGCCATACTGGAAAAACAATATAACTTACTCATGCTTACCTAACCGAACCGCATCCACCAGGCACCCAAGATTGACGGACAGTCTAAAAGGAATGCAGATGCAACTCCCAATTTGGAAATACAATATAATTTTTTCTTTGAGTAATCATTAGAACTGTGTGTGTTGTTTATGTTTACCGGACTCCTACAGATATTTTAATTTTATATATTTGCTAATTTTCAAAGCTCAGTACCACTGAACATTTAGATATATAATGTAACTTGGGTCTCTCTGGGGGCAGACAGCAAATTTCATTTGGTTTACCTGTACTACTCATCATTCCTCTGTTTCCTTTTCCTCCCATAAAAGATTTATGATGGTCAGCTGCTCTTTGCCAAGATGAATGTGGTCCTTGTGTAGTTTTTGTCTGTGTCAAACCTTTTCCTCAAATCCCCCTTCCCATCCATTCATTGAACCCCTAACCCTCTACCCCCAGGCTGTGTGATTTATTGAGGTGTGACTAAATTTACACCATTAATTGATCGCACACATGGTGGGGCGAGTGTGGAGAAAGCAACACCAACTCAGTGCAGGGCGAGGAGATTCAGCTCTAAGTATAGCCCACACTGGGGATATTATATTTATATTAGCTACCCACGCACAGTATTCAATATTTTTTTCAGAGGAACATCATTGCCAGCATCATCCTTCCGGAACTGTATTGTGTCAATGGTTACGTTGCTCTACTTCGTAGCTCTAGTCGACTTCATTTTGTAACTTTTACTAGCACACCATTCTGATTAATTTAATTTTGCATTGCTTGTCATATTTTCTCTATTGTCTCTCTTCTTCTTGTGTACTAGTAGTCTAGTCTCTGGTGACTGTCTCATTTTTTTTAAAGCGTGCATATAGTAATGCCATTAACTCAATTTTCATTCCAATTTGTTTAGTTCCGTGCGATGAATAGTCCTTATCCTACAGTTCAAGTTCAGCTAGGAGGAAGTGGGACCTCACTTCCGATGCCTTCATTGTTAGACTAGTGCGCTAGCATGCTGCTACTACTACCACCACTATGGCACCTTGGGAAACCATGCAGCCCTCGCTTCATCTAATCAGGTAGGAGAAGAACTGTGGGTGATTCATTGTTGAACTGCAATAATTATATATGCAATGGCAATTCACACACCCACCCCCCCCCGAGTCCTTAGCGGTTAATCTTGTTGCAGACTACAGAGACTAGGAGGAGAGAGTAGTAGGATAAGGGAGGGTACCGCATAACAATTTCGTTGTTGTTACAAGTTCAGCAGATTTTAAAAACTGGCTGCGGCAAAGGCAGCATTGCGAAGTAAAACAGTAACCCCCCCAAAACTTTTTTAATCATAATGTACAACTATAAAATGTATTTACCTAACAAATATAAATAAACTAGTAAACCCACAACTGGCCCACCCTCTCCATTACCCCAACCAAAGTACCAAGTAGTGTCCAAGTCCAAAAACAAAATTGTCCAGAAAGAAATAAGAAAATTCCCAAAATTTCCCTACTCCCACATTCCCACCCTCTCCCCAACAAGACCCACCAACCAAAAAAAGATTTTAAAAAGGGGCAGAAGAGTAGGCCTAAGGGCTTCCTAGCGTGCCACTCCAATGTGTCCACCCACTCCTTCTGCTTGGCTTCCAGGCGCACCAGCCTTTGCAGACTGCTGCGCTGAAATGCTCAAAAATAGGGAGGAGCAGCAGTGGTGGAATGGCAGGGGGCAGCTGCCTTTGGAACGCGGCATGGGACTACTGGAGGCATTGGGGCCTGGTTGGGGCCCGGGGCATTTGCGCCAGCTACTGCTGCCACCTCCTCCTCCTCGGCCACCAGCCACTGGTACTCGGACCTAATGGCCCCAGCTTTTCCTCTGCCGGGTCCGAGCTGCTATCGCCTGCCTCTTAGGTGGTGTCGGATTGGCAGGAATAGCTATATCAAGAAAGAAAAAAGACAAATTGTAAACAATGCTCTTAGCAAAACACATAAAGTTATATAGTGGCACAGTAGAAGTACATTTACTGTACCTTCGGGCCATTCGATTTTGATGTGATTGGAGTTTCAGGCATTATGCACTATGGAGTATACAAGTATTCTTCTTTCTCTTGTTGAGCTAAATTGATGTATGCATGCTAACTCAGCTGGCGCACTAGACAGACATACTCGTGTTGCGTTACTTTGCTATTGTCTGCAGGTGGGCCAGCTGTACTAGACAATTATCTCTTATTTCTATCATGGCAATGCTCTGTTAAATGCCTCAATTTCACTCTGACTACAAGGCAGATGAATAGTTACTTACTATGAATGATATACGTCACATGAGGTACTACTGTATAAAGAAAACAATTATGCAGACAGACATCCTCCTGTCTGCCCATGGAAAAAGCAATGCAGTACAGTACAGGGAAAGGTTTAAGGAACAGGATATTGTATTTGGCATGTTCGTCACAGACTATCCCATCCACAAAAGCACTTACTCCTAGTCCCACTTTACTCCCTGGCCTCACCCTCCGTCACTTGACATTACTTTTTTTCAACAAAATAGATTTGCTTGGCAGTAAGGAAAATAATTATTAAATTAGTCTTCTGCAGGTAAGTTAGAGGGATTAGGCCAGATAGGTAGATGTTTCACTTATCATCAGCAACAAGTGCCTAAGCTTTTGCTAGAAGGAGTCACTTTGTTCGGCAATTGTTGAAAGGGAAAAAGTTGAACTGACGCAGTCCATTATGGAAGCAATAATAAAATATATCACTTGGCCAGAGGAAAGTGGTGCATGCAAAGAATGTTTTTTCCAAATTTTATGGAAGGCTGGGACAGAAGGAACTTAGAAAAGGAGTTACTTATGTACTAGGAAGTAATGAGTGGGCACTGGGAGTGAAGGGAAACACAACTATTTATTTTTCGCATTGCCATTAAATTTGTGATGGGGCCTACACATTAACTAAGGCAGATGCACATTGCACCACCAACCATGCAATGCCACCGATGTAACCATGCAGCCGATAGGTCACCCATGAGTGTCACTGGGGAAATGCCGTGTAGGGAGGGAGGTGATTGATAATGATGGGTGGGTACTAGAAAGGATACATAATATATGTTGCACTTGAAAACTACTGTGAGTCAAGGGAGTAGTCTGAAATACCCTTATCTGCCATGATGCTGGGGGGTGGAAGAGAGAAAATGTAGAAAGTATAGAAACAGGAATAAGAGGGAAGGAAATAAAAGAAATTTGGAAGGAAGTGCAGAGAAAAAAATCAAATGTATAAAACTCACCAAAACATACAAAAAAAGTAGAAAAAAACACAAAATACACACTTAGAAAGACAAAGGGTAAGATAATATAGAAAAAAGATGAGAAAAAAGTTTTAGAACACAAGGATTGCAAAGACTGAAGAAGGATCAAAAAGTAGGCCCAGCACCATAAACAGAGTGGGAAATAAGATGGCCGCGTCCATGCGGGACCGCGTGGTGCAGCTCATCTGATATCTCTGCCTCAAAACGCAATTCGCGTTTCCGTAGGGCAGAAACGTTACCATTACGGGTGGGACAAGGAACTCCGCCCGCTTGTGGAACTCCGCCCGCTCGTGGAACTCCGTGTAGCGCAGTGATTATTTTTGGCGACTTTGCGGAGTTCCGCGTAGCGCCACTACTTGTGTCTGACAAAGTACCTCCTCCTCCCCTACTTCACCCCCATTCATCAATTGTTCCTTTTTTTGCCCTCAGTGCAGTGGACCAACTGCCCTCTTCTCACTCGGTCCAGACGACTTTGTGTTTCCAGGTAGTGTTGCCCGGATCGGGCCTGGATGGTAAGAGTAATTGACTGGGCTGAGGAACGATTCTTAGAGCGATCAGAAGCGGGTCAAGGGACTGCATGACCCCCCCTGTGCTTTGCAGAACTGGGTTGGTGCCGGAAGGCCATTTGTGTAACCCTTTGATTAAACTACTATCATCTCAGCTTACTTCTGCTCCCTAACCCCTTGGTGAATTTCCTGAGTGGTGGCCAAACCCCCATTTGTCGACTTACACCTAATTAGCCCTGCTACCTACCCCCATCTTCTTCACTGGGATCCTGACTAAGTATGACTCCGGCCACAATAGGCCTAGTATCGGGGTGAGGGTTTCTTATCTCCAAACTGTGGGAGTAGGGTAGTCGGGGTTTGCCAAAACTGGAGGAGGGCTTGGGCCACGAGTTCCGCATGTGTATTATCAACTGGCCTGCCGGATATCAGTTGCACCGCATTACAGTGCTGTGTGCGTGTATGTGGGAGTGCGCTCCATACAGACTGGCCTGATATCCGTGGCACTGCGTATTGGTGCTGAGTTAGTGTGTGGGAGTGGCTGCCTGTAATTAATTATACCACCCGGTGGTGTTGCTTCACATGTTGATTCCTTGCCAAAAGAATACAACATTTGACATTGTTTTTTTCCTGTGCGGCCTTGGCCCAACGGTGGTGTTTTAAAGTGTCTTAATTATCTGTGTGTACACAATTTTGATATTGTTGTGATCTGCGGTGCACCGTACAACTGTGTGTTATTGAATTGCAAACATTTGTCAGGGTGGGCCTAGTTCTCACAACGTTTCGCACTGCATAAGGGTGCTGTAGAGGTAAAATAGGATCTTTCCCAAGTGTGCATACTACTGATGTCATTTTAACACAGTTGGGCCTAGTACTGCTAGGGATATTTCCAAATGTGATTTATGCCCAGAAATACATGATGTTCATGTTGTGTTAATAAATGTGTGTGTTGAATACAAATTGTAATTACTTACACCACTTGTGAAGCCTCTTTTGTGATGCTCAACGTTGTGTGAGAGCGCTGTGCTTTACACATTGCCTCTGTGATAAGCCTGACTGCTCAGTGCCAAGCTACCCAAGGGTGAGTGCAGGTTACACAGTGAGTGTAAACACCCACCCCTGACAGGAGTGGTACGTTCTGCCTGGCTAGGGCACTGCCTCAGCCAACAAGGGCCAGTTCCAACAACACCTTGACATTGACATTCAATTTGTTTCTTTATCATTGAGAAGCTTGCACAGAGCACAATGTTACGTTTGTGTGGCTGTATCACGTTATATAACAATGAATCATTTTTAGGTCCAGCATTAGCCAAAATCATTTGATTTTACTAAAATAATATGTGCAATAAACTTACTTAATAGAGCTTTCATTCACCTCTCATCATCCATTGGTCTGTTGTGTTATTCACATTTTGCTTCTGCCCACTACAGCATACAGCATGGGGCAGTGAGTTAGCCTACTTAAGCCACTGGTCAATTTCACTTTGAGTGACCGCATGTTGCTCTTTCACATGGTGGACATCCGCACACTTAGTAGTTCCCTTTAGTGCCAGTGTTTTAGTTTTTCCTTTACCATTTCTTTAGGGTTGATTGATGTAGTAGCAAGATGCCTTTGAAGTGAGCACAGGGCACATTCCAACTTTATCAGTTCATGACTTCTGCCAATACATTTGTAAATTCCTTTTGGGGTGGCCATTGTTTATCTAACTTCAGCTATTTCACAGCATGTCATATTGTGATCCTGGACTCCTTTCACCAGTGGTTCTTTAATAAATTTTGCCCAGGAAGAAAAACAAACTTTATTGCATTTAACTTGCAGCAAACTTGTAACAGTTTTATTTAAACATAGGTGGAGTGCAATTTGGATGTTAGTATCCAATATTTTATACTGTGAATCCTCTTTCTTTCCTTCTTTCCATCATTTCTCTTTCCTTTTTTCTTTCTTTCCTTCCATATTTCTTTTTTGCCTTTTTTGTTTCCACCTTTCCTTCCATCTTTCCAATTCAGGGTCCTTGACGCAGAATCTCGCTACGCTCAGCAACCAGGATTTAAGCTACATTGTTCAGCAGGCCTAACTTGGTCCCTGTAGCTGGCCCGCACTCCATCCCGGTTGGCCTGAACTTGCGGCTTTGTCCCAGTCTAGTACGACCAGATAACTAAAGTTGCCTCTTTGTGATTTTAGCACTATTTTCACTTAAATCTTTAAAATTGCATATCTCTGGTTCTATTAGTCTGATTTTTGTCATTTTGGTGTAAAATAGTTTATTAAATCTTACTCTATTTTCCTAAAATGGTGTGGGATTTTTCTTGTGTTATATTTTTACTTAATTACTGTTTGAAGTGCTGCTTACATACTTTACACATTGCCTCTAAGTGAAAACTTACTGCTTTGTGCCACACTACCAGAGGGTACCATGTTAATTTGGGGTTTGCTTGTAACTTCACCCTTACAGGAATTGTGGTTGCTGCTCCAGAAGGGTTTCACCCGCTCAACAAGTTATAGAATTTCCTACACTTACTTTTTGCATTCCTTCCTTTTTTGCCTGCCTTCCTTTCTTAATTTTTGTCCTTCTTCCTTCTTTCCTTTTTTGCCCTTTTTCCTTTCTTCCTTTTTAGCCCTTCCTTTTTTTGACTGACTGCCTTCCTTTCATCCTTCATTTCTTCCTTCTTTCCTTCCCTTTTTTCTTTCCTCCCTTTTTTCTTTCTCAAAGTCAAGAGGCTGGCAGCCAATGCCAGTCCGATTTAATTTTTTAGTTCTGTGTTAGTCAAGACCTTTTGATTTTACTAAAAGTATGTATAACATAGTTGCTTTTAGGGGCTTTCAGCCAAACTTCATCCATTAGTCTGTGATTGTGTCATTCATATTTTTCTTCCACCCACTCCAGCATGCATCAGGCGGCAATGTGATAGCCCACTTCAGCCACTGACTGACTTCACTATGAGTTAAGGCATACTGCCCATTCATCAGCAGCACATTCACACACAAAGTAGTTCCCTTCAGTGCCAAGAAGTACTATAGTAATGTGTACTTTTTTGAGAAAAATAAACATATTTGCCTTTAGACAATTTTTTTTGTTAAGATTTGATGATTGTCTGGCACCTTCCCAGACAAAAAGGTTCTGCAAAAACCATAAAAAAACAAAAAAAGTATTGCAAAAAAGCTGGCAGCCCACACCAGACTGATTGGCTCTGTCAATACTTGTTTCATAGTGCTCGCAGCTAAAGGTGTCGCCTCCACCTGCATAGTCTGGTGAAGTCTGGAAGGTGTGGTTCCCCAGCTTTGCCAAGGTGACGTTTAATCCTCCTGCAGCCGTAGGCTGGGCCAATTTCCTACTCCAAGATGTCATATCCACCAAAAGTGAGATATCAAACCATTGGGAATGGTCCAATATGGAATGAAAGGAGAACAAGCAGTGCATGGGCAGTGTAGTGTCGTCATGCCTGACCCGGCGCGCGACGTCCAGACTAGATCAGGCATGACAGGAAGAGGAAGTGGGGAAGCGGAAAAAGGAAGGGTGGGGGCAGAGAGAAAGTAGTAAACGGAGAATAAAGACGTGTGTACCTCCAGCTGTGGTCCGTCCCTGTATTTGCATAAGGGATATGAAATCTGGCGACGAAGGTGGGATCTGGAGTGACCCTCCTCAACCTGCGCACACCCGGACAACGTGCCACATTGCCTGCTGTGAAGCCGAGTGCTTTACCGATGACGCGGACACCTGCTGTGCGGTAGACCACGTCGAGTGCCTGCCAGCTAAGCTGCTACAGCCAACACTACAGCCGCCTCAAGTTGCACCAACCCCAAGATGCTAGAACCTCCAGCGCCACATCTAGCTGGGGTAAGGCTCACTACCACGTGTCTGCAGCCTGCACACGTCTGTCCTGCCCGGCGGCCATCTTGAAGTCAGGCCCCATAATGTTGGAGAGACCCTGTCACCAGTCGGGCGGCCATCTTAAAGTCAGGCAAAGCAGAAAACACCACTACTTCCATCAAAAGAAAGGGGATGCGACGATACTCCCGAGCGTCACTATTGCCCACTGCACCCTCACACTACTAGACGCTGCTCCAACACACTGCTGAGTCGGCAAGAGCAGGCAAGGTCGTTTGCACGTCGTCATGTCTACACCCCCAGACTCCTCACAGAATGCGCAACCAGGCCCAGCGCAAATTGCCCAGCCCGGTCCAGTGCTGCTGGGGGTATCGTTCCTGCGCCCCCCTGAACCCCTGATGCTGACATCTGGAAACAGCATGGGTCCCAGATAGCAAAGTTGGCTGGAAGAATTTGAGGACTTCATGAAAGGATCGCGGGTCAATGACCCCAACCAACATCTAATCGCCTTGCGCAATCTGGTGGGCAAAGACTTCGGACAAATCATCAAAGAATTACCACCGGCCACATCTGCTTCATATCCAGATGTAAGAGAAACACTAAACAGAAAGTTCCTCCCCAAGCGAAATTTGGATTACGAACGCTACACCTTCAACTTAGCGTCCCAAGGAAAAGATGAAGCGATGGGTGACTTCATTACGCACCTTAAACGTCTAGCTCGATATTGTGAATTCGATAACTTTACTACCGAAGATGCACTTCGCCTACGAATCATAGAAGGGTGCCAATCCGAATCTCTACGCCGTCGCCTGCTGAAAAAACACTACTCCTTAGATGACATTGAAGAACTCACACGAATAAACGATCAAGCTGAAGAACATGCAAAAAGGATGGAAGCAGGCAAGACGGAAAAACGTGAACAAGCCTTTCGTTTACACTCTCAAACAGATTCACGGCGCCAGTCGGATCATCGGAAACCCTCGAAACCCACGAGCCAAACTCGCAGCGGGAACAAGAATAGCAACACTCTGAAACAAACATTGCAGGGCTATTGCTGTGGCCAAGACTACCCCCACACAGGCCCTTGCCCAGCCATGGGACAACAGTGCCGCCACTGTGGAAAGACAACCATTTTGAAACAGTGACCCAAACTTATCGTAAGGAGTCTACTCCAGCCAAACAAAACCCGGGGCCTCGTCATCACGCAAGAGCGGTACAAGAGAGAAGGGACCGATCAACTAGCTCGTCAAGATCCAGTACTCAGTCAGACCTCTCATATCGGTCCCGACGGTCGTCATCACGGGAATCGTCAGCTCTCACACCCATATCTCAAGACAGTGATGAGTATGTATGCATGGTAGCGGACCCTGACCGACTAAAGAAATACCCCCGGCTGCACATTCAAATGGGAAAGCACCCCGCGAAGTTTGTTCTAGACACTGGAGCGTCACTCAATTACATATGCACGACCGAGTACGAGAGGATGGATCCGAAACCTACATTGCAGCCGGCCGCTGTGCATCTCTACACGTGGATGTCCAAAGAACCACTGCCGTGCCTAGGACAATTCCGCATGTCTCTGACATACAAAGACAGAACAGTTCATGCGCAAATCGAAGTCATAGAAGGCCCTGAAGCAGCTGACTGACTTCTCAGTTTACCCACAGCAGAGCACCTGAAGCTAGTAGAAATTCTGTACAAAGTTGACGACATGCCTGACATCATCAGCAAATTCCCAAAACTATTCTCTGGACTGGGAAAACTAGCCCATTTCAAAGTTCGATTGCACATAAATGAACAAGTGACACCCGTGGCCCAACACCACCGGAAGGTACCTTTTCACCTCCAGCAAGCGGTGGATGAAGAACTGCAGGATCTGCTGAGAGCGGACATCATAGAGGTCAACTGGACCCACCCCGTGGGTATCACCAGTAGTGATTGTACCCAAACAGGGAGCAGAGAACAAAGTGCGTCTCTGCGTGGACATGCGAGCCCCAAATACAGCCATTGAACGCGAGCGGCATCCGGGACCCCACATCAGCGATATGATCACTTGCCTAAACGGAGCAAAAGTCTTCTCAAAATTAGACCTAAACAAGGGGTATCATCAGCTTGAGCTCCACGAGAAGTCCCGATACATCACCACGTTCACCACACACCAAGGGCTCTTCAGGTACAAGCGCCTCAACTTTGGAATTTCCTCAGCCGCAGAGATATTTCAAGAGGCGGTGCGGCGAGTCATCCAGCACATTCCAAACTCATTCAACTATAGTGACGACATCCTGGTGTTCGGAGAAACTCGCAAAGAACACGACAAGGCACTTGATCGCGTATGTCATGTCCTTCTAAATGCCAACTTCACGCTCAACCGAGATAAGTGCGAGTTCCACAAGTGTACATTAAAATTCTATGGTCACATTTTCTCCAAAGACGGAATGTGACCTGATCCTGAAAAAGTATCAGCACTATCTGACACGCCATACCCCCGAGACGTCAGCGACGTACAATCATTCCTGGGCATGGCTAGCTACTGCGCCCGCTACATTAAGGACTATGCCACCATCAGCTATCCCCTGCGGGAACTCACCAAGCAAGGCCAAACCTTTCGTTGGTCAGCCAAGTGCGAGCAAGCCTTCAGCCAAATCAAAACAGCAGTGAGTTCTGCCATCAACCTGGCGTACTTTAACCCCCGCAAGAAGACAGAAATTACAGTCGACGCAAGCCCTGTAGGACTTGGAGCCATCCTAGCCCAATATGATGATGACGGAGAACAACGACACATCGTAGCATACGCTAGTCGCAGCCTCACTGACACCGAGAGGGCCTACTCACAGCCAGAAAAAGAGAGCCTGGCAGTTGTGTGGGCGTGCGAGTACTTCCATCTCTTCATCTACGGGAAGCACTTCACATTAATCACTGATCATCAGGCCCTCCTTACAATCTTCGGCAACCCCGAGCAAAGATGCCACCACGGATCGAACACTGGGGGATTCGCCTCCAAGAATATACATACACCATTGTTCACAAACCGGGGAAGGCGGAGAACCCAGCAGATTACATATCACGACATCCTCAAGGCTCAACACGGACAAGGTGCTCGCTAGCAGAAGAATACCTCCATTTTGACATTGACCAGGCAAGACCGCCTGCTGTTCCACTAGAAGCCATCATAGAAGCCACTGCTAAAGACGCCACACTCCAGAACATAATACATCGTATCCGCATGAACTCGTGGAGACATCTGGAGAATATACCAAGTGACAAAACAGTCAACATGCGAGAACTCGTGTCATTCCGACATGTCAAAGATGATCTCACAATCGGCGCAAATGGACTGCTACTAAGAGACAGGCGAATTGTCATCCCCCAACAACTGAGACAGGGAACTGTCAACCTAGCGCACGAAGGACACAGAGTTGTGGTGCCAACGAAGAAAGCGCTACATGGGAGTGGGTCTGGTTCCCGTCCCTTGACCAAATGGTAGAAACCACACTCCAAGACTGCCCTCAATGCCGACTAGTAGGGTGTGAAGAACCGCACCCCCGCTTCAAATGTCTGATCTCCCAGACAGCTTATGGCAACAAGTGGCTATCGACTTCTTTGGGCCGTTGAAGTCCGGGAAATACATTATTGTCATCAAGGATGAGTACTCCAGATTCCCCATTGCACAACAAGTCTCATCCACAAGAGCAGCTGCTGTTATACCCGTCATCGACGAAGCATTTGCTGCGTGGGGAATCCCCACAGTAGTAAAAACGGATAATGGCCCACCATTCAATGGACATGACTTTGCAGAGTTCGCAAGACACCTAAACTTCAGACACAGAAAGATCACTCCCATGTGGCCTCAAGCCAATGGGATGGTCGAAAGATTCATGGCCACCATAAAGAAAACTATACAACAAGCCGAACTGACTCAACGTGATGTCCAACCAGCAATCAACGAAGTACTACGAACATACAGAACCACGCCACATAACACCACTAACAAATGTCCAGCTACTTTGATGCTCGGAAGAACCCCACGCACCAGGATACCAGCCACAGATATCGCCGTACGGTCCAGGTCCCCAACCTCTGATCACGAGACGCTAGTGAACCTTGACAAGATCAAGAAGGCGAAAATGAAAGAGTACGCAGACGGTCGTCGACACGCCAAGGTGTCTGACATTCAAGAAGGAGATTGGGTGCTAGTCAGGCAAGAACAAAAGGCAAAGGCTGACAGTCGCTAATGCGCCCAACCACTACAAGTGATAAGACGGAAAGGAACCATGATTACAGCCGCATCTGAGACCAAAAGAACCATCTGAAACGTGTCACACTTTAAGAAATGCAATCCTGCAGCATACACCCGAATAGAAGAACCAGAATGTGACACGGACGAGTCAAGCCGAGAAGATGAAGATCAAGAAGAACCTGAAATCGCAGTAAGTTAGATAGAGCCAAGATAAGAGCGCCCCTCTGGTCGACCCCAGAGGACTATCAGGAGACCTACCAAGCTTATCGAAGAACTCTGAGCAAGTAAGCATCGAACATTAAAAAAAAAAGGGGGAGATGTAGTGTCGTCATGCCTGACCCGGCGCGCGACGTCCAGACTAGATCAGGCATGACAGGAAGAGGAAGTGAGGAAGCGGAAAAAGGAAGGGCGGGGGCAGAGGGAAAGTAGTAAACAGAGAATAAAGACATGTGTACCTCCAGCTGTGGTCCGTCCCTTTATTTGCATAAGGGATATGAAAGGCAGAGGGGCTGGGGCTGGGGCATGGCGTTAGCTCAACTTCGAGGGATCGAACGGGTGGGTGAGGGAGTCAGGAAGATAAGGCCTTCGCTAATGAGGCCTAAGGGGAACACGTTGTGGCGGGCTTTCGAGGGGCAGGGTAAATGGGATGGGGGTCTGATATGGGACATTTTTCAAGCAGCAGCATATGCTGCCCCTCAGAAACCCTCACAACAAAGAGAACTGTTTCCTTCTGGCAGAAAAAAAAGTTAAAACACTGTAACCTTCGCATTTAGCAAAGATTGCTAATTTTAAAAAAAATATGTGCAGCTGTGAGTTTCCCACCTTCGTACATTGCTACCTAGTGATCAATGTTTCTGGGTTCTTTTAAAAATATATATATATTTTGTTGTAATTTTAAAAGTTAATATAAGTTAAATTAGGTTAGTGTAAGTTAGGTTAGTTTGCTAAATTATGCTATATTATTTGCATTTTATAACATACAGTCAACCTTTAGTATAGCCTTATTCTGTTGTATTTTAGCACGTGTATATAGCTTCATACCTTTAAGAAGTCTGCAAAGTACTTTCTATGATGGCCTAGAAAGAGTCTGCGCAGTTTGTTATGATTGGTTGATAGACGGTGGATTTACATTGAGTTCTATGTTTTGAATGTTGGGTGTTCCAACTTCCAAGTCAAAATTCAGAGGTCTGTTCCATACTTGTTGCAGGTGGCTGCTAGGAGTGGGTATACCTGTATATGATGCAAAAAGACTGAAATATACCAACACAATTATATTTTTGTACCATTCCACATGGTAAGAAGGATTTATTTATAGAGGGTTACTCAAAGATGCCCCAAGCTGTGTAGCGCTCTTTGGAATAAATAGCATTTTGCACATGCATTAATACACAAAACTCATTTGCGGTGCATGTGCACACTTTGCAATGTACACACATATCTACCCTAGTGGAATCCGCACATGCCCGAGGGAGTAGAAAATAAATATAGATTCCAGGGCACTGCTCATTCACAAAAAGATATGCCAGAAGCTACCCACAGGGCCCATCTCATTTATTTGTGGGTTTTCTGGCATAACCCAGAACTGCTGCAAGGAGAATTTATGTCAGTGTATTTTTAACAGCTTAAATGTTTTACTTCCTTTTTTTTACTTCTCATTTTTCAATTATTTTTTTACCTTATTATTTATCTCTTTGATGTTTAGCTCCCTTTTATCCTTTACCTATTTTTTTTTGTTATCTTTTCTTAACTCTTCTTTTTTCTTTGATCGGGTTTCTCAAGTGCCCCCATTTTGTCTCTTCCCTTTTTATTATTTTTTCTTTCTCATCCTATTTTTAATGTCGCCTTCACATTTTTACTATGCTATTTTTTCCTTTTTTTTTTGTTTTGTTATGACGGGCAACACCCGTGCACAAAATGTTCCTCTTGCTTCCCCGTCTTTTTGTTTACCTCACCCCCTCATTTCCTTTTATTAAAATAGTCTTTTGAAAACATGTTGAACATTTAGAAATTATGTTTATAAGTAACACTTTTGAAGTTTTAATTCGAGAAGTGATCATTTAAAAGCATTGAGGAAATACCATAAGTTGCGATCAAGACAGCCACACGTATGGCATCTGTCTGCATTGCAGAATCCGGACTCCACCAGCAGTGGTTAATTTGTAAAAAAATAAGTGCCGGTGCTCTCGTCAGGAGGCAACTTCGACCAGCCCATTTCTCCTGTTCTCACTGCCTAACACAGAACCAACTACTAACAATGAAACCCTACAAGTGGGGAGAGTATGTGGCATGATGTGGCGTAATGGCCAGAGCTGCTGACGTCGGGTGCTGGGGAACCAGGTGTGAGTCTCGGTATCGGCTCAACATGCTGTGATTCTGGGCAAATCACTTAATCTCCATGTGCCTCCCAAAAATGAATGTGTGCTTAACTGGTGCTCAAGCGCCGGTGTTGATGATTAAGTGCCGGTGCTGAGCACAGGAAACCACCGGCTCAAATTATTCACTGTCCATCACTCATAAATGCCTGACCCGTGGAGTATAGGTTTCCCGCCCATCCTTAAAAAAAGAGGAGGGAACTGTAAAGCTAAATACTGATGTGCACTTGTGATAATGATGTTATGGTCATGTTCTCAACAATAGAGTCCTTATAACCTCAGCACCAGGTCCACACCTGTCAGGGCTCCTCCAAAAAGAAGAGGACTCTGCTGGCATCAGCAGGCCGCAATCAGCATGCTCATGTGGCTCAAGAAATCCAGTGCATAAAAGAGCTTCAAGCACATTCCCAGTCTTATGATTTGATGGTTTGTAATGATGGTAAAGCCATGGACGTCGATTCACCAAAATGCCAGGGTAGTACAAGTGGCATCACGCATCCTTTGACATATTAGGAAATGATTTGATGTGACCTTGGACCCTAACATTAAAAACCCCATAATAAGTGTTCAAATAATATACTAACACAACAGTTAATAATACAAATAAAGGTCTATTTTAGATATATTAGATACCACTTATATTTTTATTAGGATGCTGGCATCATCTGCCGGGGAAACAGGCAGCCTTTGTTTTTGTTAGAAGAAAAGGATACGTGCCATAAATATAGAAAAATACTAGGAACCAACATTATTTCTATCACAAACAGTCATGATGTAATGGCTCAATGTTATTGGCATACAATTTTCCTTTTCATTGTTAGAACTTTTTGATTTAGCATCAAATGAAAGCCATTGTGGTTGTTGCGCATAACAAAGGTGAACATTTTGTTCAGATAATTTTTCATGTATTCTCAATCACAAGAAACCTTCTAATTTTGTTTTAATAAATGTGTGTTTTTATTTCACGCAGTTTATTCAAAAGACTGTAGTTACTCTGCTGAATTTACTTGTCATGTTATGTTATTTTATGTTTTCTTATGTTATGTTATGCTATGGTATGCTATGCTATGCTATGTTATGTTATATTATGTTATGTTATGTTATGTCATGCGGACTTGTAGAACGCACTATCATCCAGAGAGTATCCTAGTGCTGAGCATGTATGGGTCTAGCCAGACCTGTGGCCTGCATGATGGGTTACTGGGTGCTGCTGATTGGGAACCATTCGAAAATCTTTCTCACCATCTTCAGGGTATGGAAGCATGAGGCGCTGACAGCGTTGGCTTAGTAGGTCATGTTGAGTTCGCTGTCGATGACGATCCTGCGATTCTTGGCATGGGTGGTGGTTGTTGGTCCTAGCTCTCTTGGCCACCATGTGGAGTCCCACAGTAAAGTGAGCTTCCCAAGATCATGATTTTGGCCTTGTTGGTATTCAGCTTGAGACAGTTGGTCTTCATATAGAGACAATTTCAGTCAGGCAGACATTGAACTTGATCCACTTACTGAGCGTCTTGTCCATGAGAGAGAGAATGAGCTGTGTGTTGTCAGCGTAGGAGAGGACATTGATGCTGTGAGAGCAGATGCTGGCTAGTGGGATCATGTTTGCATTGAAGAGAGTCAGGCTCAAGGACGATCCTTGCAAAACTCCACAGATGAGGTCGTTGGCATCTGAGTTGTATGGTGCCTGGCTAACTGACTGAATTCTTCCAGTCAGCAAGGATCATATCCATCGGAGTGTGTGTCCTTGGATTCCGAAGTCATGTAGGCATTGGATGATGATGGGGTAGGAGACTGAATCAAACACTGTGGAGGAGAAATGGAGGATAATGAGGACCGCCCTGTCTCCTCCAACCATCATGTGGTTAACATCTGTGGCAGTGATGAGTGCAGCTTTAGTACTTTAGCTGGGTCTGAAACCGACCTGAGTTGTATAGAGGAGTTGATGGTCAGTGAGGTGTCTGTTGATGATATTCTTTAGGAATTTGACCGGGAATGGTAGTTGGTGAGCTTTGAAGGGTCTGCAGAGGGTTTCTTCATCAATGAGAGGACAGTTGCATGTCTCCAAGTGTCTGTCAAGGTCACGGAAGAGTTGGAGGCATTAGGAATAGGTGTGAGCATGGTGCTGATGGGTTGCAGACTTCTGGAGTAAGCGTGGTGGGGGCAGGGGTCCAATGGGGCCCCTGTGTGGATGAACTTCATGGTGATAGCAGTTTTTCTCTGGAGTGATGACTGACCATGTGGTGACCATTGGTTCTTTGGATGAGATCGGGTCTGGTTTTGGGTTGAAGTTACTGTAAATGGCAGTGATTTTGTTGCTGACGAATTGAGAATGATTGTTGCATAGGTCCTGCAGGGGGTGATCAAGTTGGAAACATCTGGTGGTGAGGTAAAATCCTTCAAAATGGCAAAGATTGATTTGCTTCTGTTGGCATTGCAATGATGCGATCTGCAAGAGGGGTGCTTTTGATGGTCCGGATCATTTGGTGGTAGCATCACAAGGCAGATTTGAAAGTGCTTCTGTGCAAAGGCCTGTCTCATTCTCCATCTGCACTCCAGTTGTTTGCAGTGTCATTTCATCAGTCTGAGTTCCTGCATGTACCAAGGGGCATGGGGTCTAGATCTTGTTGTACTGCTGTGCTTGAAGGGGGTCAGGGATTCTGTGCAGAAGGTGATCCAATTGTTGGAATTCTTGATGGCTTTGGAGAAGCTGTTGCCGTGTTCGGGTAAGTGGGAGGAGAGAGCTGTGTTTCAGCCCTTGTCAGTATTGATGCTCCAGTTTTGGCATGGTGGTCTGGTGGTGATATGTGTAAATTGGACAAGAATCGGGGATTCTAAATGTGATGAGTGTGGGGTCTGTGCAGGAGAATGGTGCGGGCGCTTCGACTCTGATGTTGTGGCAAGTGGTGAAAATAGGATCCAGGAGTTGTCTGGCGACCTGGGTAAGTCCCTTTACTCGATGGGTGAGACCCAGGCTTCCAAAGTCTTTGATGAGTGCTTTTGAGTAGGGGTGGGCATGGTCCTCCACGTGGAAGGTCAGGTCTACAAGTAGGATGTAATAGCCAGCGTTGAAGGAGAGCAGTGCAACAAAGTCTATAATTGTGTCTGTGAAGTTGATGCACTGTCCAGGTGGTCTATAGACGAAAGCGCCACTTGGTTTGAGCAATAAAATTATTAACAGTCCTCATTAGGGCACTGTTTACTTTCTGCTCCTCAGGCACCTCTGAGGCCAGGGGTCACAATGGCAGTACCAGTGGTTGCAAAGGATAAACCAGGAGCCGCAGCTGTCACCCCTGCCATCCCCTAAATGACATCCATGGACAAAGCCACAAATGTGAGCACAGCTCAGTATTTGAGCTTGCTGCCTGGCCATCCTAAAAGATACAGGTCCTGTTTATGTTTTTGAACATGTGGTCAGAGAAAATGAGGCTGCATATTTTAGAAGGGTAGTTAGCCCCCCTTAAAACTCAGTCCATATAGTTGAGAACCAGGATCAGAGGCAGAAACACAGGGAGGGGGAAAATGTAAGAGGAAGAGTCAAAGCAGAAAGGACAGCAGCTATCATTCACATTGATAATTCTCAATATTAGTATTACTTTTGTTTATAGTGAGCTTAAACCTCTTGGGTCACCTAAGCACCGTAAAAACAAATTCTGCTGTTACTCAACTTAATATTATTCATTGTAATTAAATCAGCATATGAAACTTTGTGATACTTACACACTCAGTACTGCAGCACACACATATTTTTTTTTTATTTAGGAGAAAGTAGTAAGTGAGAATAAATTACAATAAATAAGTGAAAGGAAAAGGCAAAGCCAATACATAAGCAAAGCAAAACCAAGTAAAATATCCTGTTTTAAAGACACATATAGAGTCCATCTCTGAACAATCATTGGCACAGACAATTGGTCTTTCATTGCCAATGCTTGTAGGTTGCCAATATTGGCTTTGCAAGTGCGGTACAAGCACTGACGAATGTCATAAAGGTAGGACAATATCTTGGACTGTTGTTATTGGTACCTTCGAGATGGCTATGAAGTTGCATTTAGATGCAAAATGGCATCCACCTTGGAAGTATAGATAATAATGTCCCAGTATGGACAAAGCTCTTTTTTTCCCTTCCAGGATAGATTCCACATTGTTCTAGACATAACATGCCAGCCATCTTGGAAGTATAGAAAATAACAGCCAAGATGGTCAGCTGCTACTATTGGCTTTGCTAATGCAGGTGCAATTCCCCGATAGCAGGGAGTGATGGGTAGGGAAAGAGGCAGTGGAGGGGAGAGAGACAGACAGTGAGCCAGAACATTGCTTGGTGCTGGGGCGGAAAAGCAATATGGAGGCAATTTGAATAGATGGAAGAACCAAGGATGACTGGTGGGTTGCAGAGAGAGATGGGCAAGAGAGGGAAAGAGAAAATGCATATGAGAAAGGAAGGAGCAAAATATTCACTCCCACTGAGTGCTAAAGCTCAAATAGTGCAGAAAAAGCAAAAAGAAAAAAGTTCTCTGATGTCAAAAGAAATCAATGAAGCAGTCAGAAAGCAGGCTGAAATCTATTCTCTTCAGGAACAGGAAACACAAGAATTAGAAAGCCATTGAATAAGGAGCAGGGGATTGAAATAGATAAGAACGCCATCCAATCATGAGCAAGGTGCAAACCAAAAGTCTAATTTAAGTATAGGCTAAAGCATTGATATTCAAAGTACAGCCCGGGGGCCGCAAGCGCCCCCCTGGTCAATAGGAGCACTGGGCTGCTATAAACTCGACTCAGCACTGACAATAACAAAATGTCAAATAAACAGTCAAGCATTTATTTTAAGGTTAATTGGTGTTAAAGAAAGAAATTAACTAGGGAGTCCTGTGCTTAACTTCAGAACACTTTCATTTTTAAAGACACTTTGCAGCAGGAAGTGTAAAAATATGAGTCTTTTAAAAAATCAAAAAGTGTGTTTAATTAACATACAGAACCTTATACCTTAGTATATTTGATTATATCAGTGCATTGATAAGCATTAATTTAAAAGTGGTAGTTTTCAAACATGAATTTAGAAACATTAATTCTTCTCCCTACCATGAGAACTACGCCAATAGTGAACTAAAGAGGCAAGTCAGTTGTTATGTGCACTGTTTCGGTAGCCTGGGTTTCTTTTATAGATGAACAACATTATTGTTTATTAAATCAAACATAGGAGAAGGTGTTATACAGCGCACATCTAAAGTCAAGCATTTTGTGGTCCTCTTATATGTGATAATGGGGAAAAAGGAGGTTATGGGAAATTAAACAATTGTCTTGGATCACACAATTTGGTAAAGTGGGGAAGCCGGGATTAATCCCAGGTTTCTTGTTTCACATTGTTCAGATCAGACACTGGATGTATATCCTTCGCTTCACCTACACCCACCTTGCCACCATTTCCGCCAACCCCCTCACACGACCGCCACCCCGCTGGCATCAATGCAGCTCTCGGGCACATCACAGACCAAACCTTTTGGTCCCTGGGAAAATCTTTGCGAGTACCCATGGGTTAAATTATTGATTACGATGTTGACTTTAACCAACAGTGATAGCTGAAGCGGGGCCGCAAAAAAAGAAGGAACAAGCATCAATTGTTTAACATTACTATTGTGAAGAATTACATCCAAAATCAAATAAAAGTTAAGACAAATAAAGACAGTTTTTGATAGATATTAGAATCTTAACTCAGCAGTAAAAGTGGCAATTACTTAGGGGTCGATTACGATGGCGGCCGGAAAACCATTCCGACCGCTGTGGTAGCGGAAATTAACCGTCCACAAGTACCGCGGGAAAACCGGCGGTCAAATCATGATGAACCGCCAGAAAAATCCAACCGCGGTGGACCGATGCCACGAAAGACCGCCGGTAGTGTGCGGAGCAGGTGAAAATCCATCCGCGGTGGTCGGATTTGCTGCGGAAAGACCCAAAACCGCCGCACGGTCAGCGGATTGACCGCACGTGAAATTAGGATACCATTGCGGTGACAGTGGAACGTTCCACTGTTTCCGACCGCCGCGATCACAAGCAATGATGAATGGGAGAGCCGGCGGAAGAGCGGGTGTATACCCACTGCCGTCCTCGCTCCGGAACAGCAATGGCGGACGACAAAAAAACACACAACAAGGCTACCAAGTGTGGCTATTAACCTGGCTCAGCCTCAAAAAACTCCTAACACACCCCAATGACACATCACCATGGCAACAAAAATAAGCAAATCCCAGGTCAACCCACACAACACACCTGACAGGAATACACCATTTTGGCCCACCTACATAGCTGAGTATAAAACCAGCCCCTTCTCTGACCAGAATCCTTTGCACTACTCAACTACTGAAGGGCCCAAACCCACAGCACAAAGGATAGGCATATCTGCACACATCGCAACAACACACACACCACACACATCACCACCACGACCTTCACACCTGCACCTTTAACCCATTTGCACATCACACACCATGTCACAGAAGAAAATGCCCAAATTCACTGACAATGAATTGTCAGTAATGGTAGATGAGGTAATCAGAGTAAAACCACATTTGTTTGGAAACCTGGTCCAACAGACACCATTAGCCACCAGAATGCAAATGTGGGCAAGGATAGTCAGCAGGGTCAATGCAGTAGGGACCATCCCGCGCTCCAAGAAGGAGATCATGAAGCGGTGGCATGACCTCAAGAGCAAGGTGAAAGAGAAGAACAACAAGAACCGTGAGCTGGGTCAGAGGACTGGCGGTGGCCCTCCCATTCCACTACGAACATTCACGGTATGGGAGGAGAAGGTGCTTGGCATACTGCATCCAGAGAGTCTCACAGGAATACCCGGGGGAGTGGAGGCTGGTAAGTACCAACAAATGTCTGCCATCACACTGCTATGTACTGTCTTGCACAACTACAAAGCTACACCTCCTAGGTCAAAATGCATGCATGTGCACCACACTCTCCCCGAAACATGTCTCACAGTTCCAACATTCACTCCCTCTGATTCACCCCAAAGGTAGCTAGCAATATTATCATGGGTGCAGGTGTACAGGCAGCCAGCACTACAACTCCCACCAGGCCCCCTTGTCCCACAACTCAGCAGGATAGAGCACTCCCCACACACACAACCATGTGGCAGCCATTGCATTGCCCACCTTCACCTAACAGGTAGGTAGCCATCTTAACAGGGAGGGGGTGGTTGTGTTTGGGAAGCCTGCACTACAACTCCCACCAGGCCCCCTTGTCCCAAAGCACACCAGGATGGAGCACTCCCTCCACCCCACCCAGAAGCAAGTGGCAGACATTGCATTCCCCTCATCAAACTAACAGGTAGGTAGCCATCTAAACAGGGAGGGGGTGGGCGTGTTTGGGAAGCCTGCACTACAACTCCCACCAGGCCCCCTTGTCCCAAAGCTCACCAGGATGGAGCACTCCCCCCACCCCAACCAGAAGCAAGTGGCAGACATTGCATTCCCCTCATCCAACTAACAGGTAGGTAGCCATCTAAACAGGGAGGGGGTGGGTGTGTTGGGAAGCCTGCACTACAACTCCCACCAGGCCCCCTTGTCCCAAAGCACACCAGGATGGAGCACTCCCCCCACACCACCCAGAAGCAAGTGGCAGACATTGCATTCCCTTCATCAAACTAACAGGTAGGTAGCCATCTTAACAGGGAGGGGGTGGGTGTGTTTGTGAAGCCTGCACTACAACACCCACCATGCCCCCTTGTCCCACAGCTCACCAGGATGGAGCACTCCCCCCACCCCACCCAGAAGCAAGTGGCAGACATCGCATTCCCCTCATCAAACTAACAGGTAGGTAGCCATCTTAACAGGGAGGGGGTGGTTGTGTTTGGGAAGCCTACACTGCAACTCCCACCAGGCCCCCTTGTCCCAAATCTCACCAGGATGGAGCGCTCCCCCCCACCCAGAAGCATGTGGCAGACATTGCAATGCCCCCTTCAAACTTAGAGGTAGGTAGCCATCTTATGCTCTCTTGTCCCACCCCTGAGCAGGATGGAGCGCTCCCCACACCCACAACCATGTGGCAGCCATTGCATTGCCCACCTTCACCTAACAGGTAGGCAGCCATCTTAACAGGGAGGGGGTGATTGTGTTTGGGAAGCCTGCACTACAACTCCCACCAGGCCCCATTGTCCCAAAGCACACCAGGATGGAGCACTCCCCCACCCCACCCAGAAGCAAGTGGCAGACATTGCATTCCCCTCATCAAACTAACAGGTAGGTAGCCATCTTAACAGGGAGGGGGTGGGTGTGTTTGTGAAGCCTGCACTACACCTCCCACCATGCCCCCTTGTCCCAAAGCACACCAGGATGGAGCACTCCCCCCACCCCACCCAGAAGCAAGTGGCAGACATTGCAATGCCCCCATCAAACTTACAGGTAAGTAGCCATCTCATGCTCTCTTGTCCCACCCCTGAGCAGGATGGAGCACTCCCCACACCCACAACCATGTGGCAGCAAGTCCCCTCAATTGTGCCACAGGACAGGTAGGTAGACAGTGCATGCACCCTACCATTCCTCTCAAAAAGCATGGAGCCATATGACCACACCACCCCTCACATGTCACCCAACATGGCAAACATCCAATAGTCACTTCCTGTGTGCAGACAGCCAAGCGTATGTAACTGTCACAGAAATGAAACATTAAGCCAGCAAGTCACATTCTGCAGAAATTCAGGGAACAATCATGTCCAGCACTGAATGCTATGTGTAAGTGCCATGGTGGCAGAGCATGAATGCCCATATGAACACAAAACATGCATGGTCAGTTGTTTAAAGAAAGTAAAGTACATGATATTACAAAGGTATGCAGAAGAATACAATGGCTAGTTCTTGCTCAGATGTAACGTCTTCATCGCAGAGCAAACCAAAAAGACAAATCACATAAAGTTGATGGGCTGCAAGTCGATAGATGACAACATGTCCTTGTAATCACACAATCTGTACGTGGAACATGGTATCTATTTACATGTCACATCATGGACAAGTAATGTATGTACCTACATATCATGGCATGATGTGCAGTACCTTGCAGCCATACAAAGTGATATCAATGTAAACTGAGTGGTGTAACACATGTAACATCCGAACATCTAACACCATGCTTGTGGGGTGCACTGAAATGACCACTGCAGAAGACAACACCAACCTGCAGAGCCAGTCTCCACACTCGGAACATGAACTCTCGGATGCAGACTCCATAGGTTTCTCGGATGAGGAGCACCAACCTGGCCCGTCCGGACTGCCAGGGCGCACCACGTCCCAGGCCCCCACTGTCCCCACCACCTCAGCAACAACAACCGCGCTGACCCCTGCTGCAACGACCTGTGCGGCCTCAACCACCACCACCGCTGCCTCCAACACTCGCCCTGCCTCAGTGGTTACAAACACCATCACACAATCAGAGGAGGACAGGGAGAGTCTGCGGGTGCGTCGAGTGCCAACGCCACAGGTCCGGGACAGCAGGGCAGGTGGGAGGGCAACTGGGGGACAAAATCGAGAGGACACTGGGACCGAAGCCCTGGCCAACATCGCCAGAGTCCTTGGGGCATACGAACAAGCCCAGGGACACACGGCCAGGCTCTGGAAGAATCGCGTGAGCTGCGCCTGCTGCTGAGGTCCATAGACACGTGTATGGGCCAAATTATGACCTCTTGGGGCAGCTTGTGGGTATTTTGAGGGACAGACCTGTGGCCCAAACTATGGCTCAACCCCCCTCCAGTGGCCCGCAGGATGATCCCCCCATCAGCCCAGCTGCGGCGACAGAGAGGGGTGAGCAGCAACAGGATGACTCCTCAGACACCGCTGATCCCGCAACAGGAGCCCCCCCTGGAAAACGCAAGAGGGGCCGTCCGAGAAACACCACAGGAGGATCACGTGGCAAAGCACCAGCCAAACGCAAGTCAAAGAGCCAGCCATGATAGCACCTCTGTTCACCTTGCCATTGACTTTGTTGACTATCCTTACCCACACTGCCATGTTGATGGCAGGTGTCTGTTGGACTGTGTCACCTCATCAATGTGGTGACTACTCTATTGTCTTGTTTGCCATCACTGACAACTCATTGATTCACTAGCACCATTTCTTGAAACATCACTTGTCTGTCACAACCACTCAATGTAAATAAACACACTTTACACACCTATGTCTTTGAGTCAGCTCCATGTTTATCACAATATGTACAATGTTGACTCAGAACACAATGGAGCAGAAGCTCAGATCGTGATGAGGCAGTGAGAGTCTGAAGGGACCTAGAGAGAAAACAAGAGAACGACATTTACTTGTCAGGTGTTGGCATCACAGCCAGTACACAACACTAGTCATCAAGGTACACAAACCAGCACACATCACAAGGAGAAACAATCTCAACATAGACATCATGTAGCTGGTCAGGACTACACTGTGCCACAAACATCAGCCATCAGCACAGAGCCAACAACAGGCAGCAGTCAAAAAGCTCCCCTCGGCCTTATCACCAACATCAAAGACAGCAGACAATGGCACTGTTGTACAATGTTACTCACACTCAAGGAAAGTAGCAGTCGATGACCTGTTGGCGCAAGTCGACACCTTCCTCCTCTCCACTATCCTCGTCACTGGACATGTGCGGGCTTGCAGGGGGGGGCATCTGCGGTGCATCATCATCCAGGAGCAGGGGGATCTTGTTGCGCAAGGCCAGGTTGTGGAGCATGCAGCATGCAACAATTATCTGCCACACCTTTTGGGGAGAGTACATCAGTGCACCTCTGGTCCTGTCCAGGCATCGAAACCGAGACTTCAGAAGCCCAAATGTACGCTCCACCACACGACGTGTCCTCCCATGGGCATCATTGTAGCCGACTTCACCCGGGGTCCTGGGATTCCGCAGTGGACTCAGCAACCAAGGCTGGTTGGGATATGCAGAGTCACCTAGGTGTCAGATACACAGAACAATTTTGTTATGTAACTGTAGCAGCGGACAGCATGTCACACATACAGCACAATACTTGACTCAGCTAACTAACCTACAAGCCACGCACGGTCAGGATGCAGATTTGCCATCATTTGTGGTACGATGCTGTTACGCACGATGTAGGAGTCATGGGCTGAGCCAGGGAATCTGGCACAGACATGTGAGATGATCATATCTGCCAGGCACACAACCTGCACATTGATGGAATGGAAATGCTTCCTATTCCTGTAGATGTGCTCACATGCCTGTGGCGGAACCAGGCCAACATGGGTGCAGTCAATGGCACCAACAACATTAGGGATGTGGGCAAGGGCATAAAAATCACCCTTCACAGCTGGCAAATCCTGTCTTCGTGGAAAATGGATGTAGGTGTCCTTGTATACCATCAAAGCGGACAGGACATCACGTAGCACCATGCTGAACATTGGCTGCGACATCCCACCTGTGCTGGCCACCGTGTACTGGAACGAACCAGTTGCAAAGAAATGCAGGGCCGCCATCTCCTTACATGTTGGTGACACAGCAGTTGAATATGTCCTGCAAGCCCTCAGATGGGGCTCCAACTGAGCACATAGGTCTTGGAGGGTTTGCCGATCCAAACGGAATTTACGGATGATGTCCACATCCTCCATGTCCGCAAGCAATGTGAATGGACGATGCACATTTGGTCGCCTCCTACATAAGATAAAAGGGGACACTTGTCAATTCAATTCCCCTATGAGATGTGTCCAACATTTTACGTCTTGACTGACACAGCGCCAACAATGACTGGGCGGAAACAACAGCTTACAGCACAAGTCACATGCAGAGACAACTTGCCCCCAAGTAGTTGTACACGTGTTCAGTATGTACATACTGAATACACCTGAGACAGACTCAGACTATTTGAATGTAATATGGGACATTCTGACATCTTGTGTCACCAGCCCTGCGAGTACTTGACACAGCACATGTCTGAAACAGCAACACTGCTGTCTTCTATGTAGCTGCTGTACCTGCCACACCTTCTTGCGTGAGTCGGACAGGGCACACATTAACAACACAATGAGCACAGTGTGTGCATAAAGATCAAGTATCAACATGAGTTCAGCAATCTACACAGTGACGTAGGCACATTAAGTAGGCAGTCCATCATTACTGTGTGTTGCTTAGCCATCTCACACATTGACATATTTCCATATTTGAGAGTCCATCACACAACAGATCTGTGTACATGCACAACAACATCATAAGTGACATGTGAGGGAGTACATGCCAATGCATGTAATCCAGTGCACTGACATGGCATGTGTAGACATCAGTGAGTTAAATGTCACACTAGCATTCAATGTAACTATCTGGTGGCATGATTCATTGTAAGTGTGGAGTGTGCAATGATGAGAACTGGCCATTGCCATTGCTACAGCATGATGTGTCCATAGGTGCCCTAAGCGTGCACCGCCACCGCAATCACGGTCATTGGCACCAATAGAAAAATGGACAAATCACGGTAGCGACCGCCTGGGCCCCGCGGTGTGACACCGCCAATGCCCCTGCCCATTCAGCCAATGGGTACCGCAATCACGCTAGTCGAATACACATTTGAAAATCGCGGTAGGCGTGCTCCGCTACCACGGGGCAGGTCATTGGATACAATTGAAAGATGCACGATTGCAGTAGCGACCGCCTGGGCCCCGCGGTGTGACACCACCAATGCCCCTGCCCATTCAGCCAATGGGTACCGCAATCGCGCTAGTGGAATACACATTTGAAAATCGCGGTAGGCGTGCTCCGCTACCGCGGGGCCGGTCATTGGATACAATTGAAAGATGCACGATTGCGGTAGTGACTGTCTGGGCCCCGCGGTGTGACACCGCCAATGCCCCTGCCCATTCAGCCAATGGAAACCGCAATCGCGCTAGTGGAATACACATTTGAACATCGCGGTAGGCGTGCTCTGCTACTGCGGGGCCGGTCATTGGTTACATTTGAAAGAAGCTGACCTGGAACACCAATTGCAGCAGCTGAGTACCACTGAAACAACCCCAGGGGGCTAAATATGTCTGTGAGAGAGCCACACATTTCCACTGCATCCAGACACTGCTGCCTGCCATTCTTCATCCCCAACTGCTGCTGTTCCTGTCTCCTGGACCCAGTGAAGGCAAGGACTGAGAACATCAGGGCCCATCCCTTCACCACAGAGGAGCTGGAGGTCCTGGCGGAAGAGGTGCTTACACACTACGGGAGGCTAATGGTGCTCCTGATGTAATGGTAAATGTTTCAGAGTGAAATTTGGAGAGTGCAAAGAGTGCTCACCAGTAGCGGCCCGTGGTGGGAGTGCTGCCGGGCGGTGACGTGGGGCGGGGGAGGGTAGTAAAGTACGGAATACGGCCGTATAGAGGTAAGTAGGCATATAAATAAATAAAACGAATTTCGTTCCGCGCGCTGCATCGCATTTGGCGATTCAGCGCGCGCAACGAAAGTCGTTTTATTTATTTATATGTCTACTTACCTCTATAAGGCCGTATTCCGTACTTTACTACCCCACGCCCCACGTCACCGCCCGGCAGCACTCCCACCACGGGCCGCTACTGGTGCTCACATGATGTTGCTCTGCTGTAGTATGTGCCTGTGAGTGCAAGTTTGTGTGATACACTGCCTAGCATGCTGACTTCATGTCAATGGGGTGTGTAGCCTTATTACCACAGATCCATGGCTGCATTGAAGGATGGGAGGGACATGCAGTGTTTTTGCAGACATACAGTAACACTGCTGGTTTGGAAAGTGTAAGTCACAACACTTTTCACATGCTCATTTGTGACATTACAAATGTGTTTCGTCCAGAGGGTACAGAAGGATGTGTGTACACTTTTCATATTGTCACCATGGATATGTGAGCATTATGCACAAGGTTGAAATACCTGAGGGTGACACTCTTGGTTGAAAATCGCCTATGACACATCAGATTGATGTACTTCTGAAACATCCTCCTTCCTTTGCTTTCATAATGTGTACTGACTCGCATGTGTAGGCACTGTTTGCCCTCTCTCATATTGTACATGCATGTGAATGTTCAGATGGGCCAGGTTTAACCTCAGTGTGAGTCCCCCTAGCCTGCACAGATACTGCCCAATTTGACAGGGACCCATCAGTAAATGGACAGAGTGAGACATATGTGCTGTCTGCCACCCTGTTTCTCAATGAGCTATCTTAGGCCTGTTGTTTGCACAAGACAGGCCTTGTGAGAAGGGTGTGAGAATGTAAGATCATGTCCCTAGATGTGACATCCACGATACAGGTAGCCACTCACAGGCCAAGGACATTGAGGGGTGTGTAGTGTTGGACACAGTGAGTCTTCCCCAACACATCATTTCCAACATGATGTATGTCTTGCTCCCTCACATACCGCATCACAGATGAGGGTCTTCTTCACATTGCTTTTTGTACTGCCATTCTGCATGTGTATGAGATGGCCAGGTCCTGTGTCCATCCTCAAACCTAAATGCATTTCAATCCGATTATCTGATGCAAATGTACTACGTGTCATGCTGTATGGCCTCTGCTCAAGGTTTCTGTACAGCTGTGCTAAGTGTTTGCATGCTCCTGTACTGAGACAGAGTGGAACATGACCCAGTGTCCCTGAAACTTCCTCTTCTTGTCTCCCATGCCTGCAGCTTAAAGTCCACCAGCGTAAGGCCTTATGGAGGGCCATTGCACGCAAGGTGCGGGCTCTGGGTGTCTCCAACCAACGGCACACACACTGTCACAAGAGGTGGGATGACATCTGCCGGCTGAGCAAAAACGTGGCAGAAATGACGCTGGGGCTGCTCTCTCGGACTGGAATGTTGTCGCGCAGGTGCATGACTCCACTATTGGCCCGCATCTTGGCTGTGACACAGCCAGAGCTGGATGGACGTTTGAGGGCCCATCAGCAGCAAGTTGGTGGTGAGTATTCTGCGAAGGGTGACTTTGGGTGTGAGTGACTGCATGTATCCCAACCCTGCACCAGTGTTGGGCTCTGTGATGTTTCTAGTATGATGCAATGGCTTGTAAGTGGCCTCTGTGTTGAGTGCAGCTGTCATGCATTTTTGCTACATGTACTTTCTCATGTGTTTAATATAATGGCCCTTGACATTGCAAGATGAGATGTGGCCTCATGCCATCTGCTGCATTATGGGTGTCATAGACATCACCGGGAAGTGAACAGCTGTGTTCCTCATCTTAGTGTGCTTTCGTCGATGTGTGCAGTGCCTGACTTTGAAATTGTGAGAACTACACATCTGACAACAATGTGCAAGGGTCGTTGTGCTTCAAAGCACGACATGGTGGACATCAGTAGCTCATGGCCATAGTATGAGGACATTCTGTAGTCATTATCTGTGTTGTCCCCTTAAAGTGACTCCGTATGTGACTGTGAGAACATGTTGAGATGTACATCTATCTCACCTACAGGCACGTAGGTATGCTTACAGGAATCAGTATGTCAGGTAACAAGGAGGCACGGGCCAGCTATTTGGCAGTGTGAACGTCACATGTGTCATTGATGCCAACTATGCATGTTTCTATGCATCTTCTGACTTTTGCATAAAGCTTGCACATGCAGACTGCACAGGGTGGTGTGCAACATGGGGGTATCATATTCTAATTTTGTGCTTTGCTTGCATATGATGTTTGTGAGTAGGGCACTATACTGAACCTACGTCTCTGTCTTTTGCAGCATCTACCGAGGGCACAGAAGGACAGGGGACGGACACCAGTGGTGAGGCATCTGGCACGACTGCTACACATGAGCTCACTGACACTGATGTGACAAGCGCCTCGGAGGGGGACAGGAGTGTCCTTGAAGAATCACGCCCAGAAACACCAACCTCAACTTCAACTGACTCCAGCGGTGACTCCTCGATGTTGGCAGGCACAGGGAGTGGGAAATCTGCCTCTTCTTCCACCACACATCGTCCTGTGCCCACCCTCCCGGCTACTACCACTAGTGCTGCCCATTCCCGCAGCAGTAAGAAGGGTAGAGTGTCCTTCCCCCCAGGCACCGCTGCCCCTGCCCCTGTCTCCCCTGCTGCCCTCAGTGTTGAGGCGGTGGACCTTCTGCGCCAGCTGTGTGTGGGTCAGACTACTCTCCTGCATGCCTTCCAGGATCATGACAGGAAGTTGGCACAGGTGGTTGCCTTCATGGAGGGCATTCATTCTGACGTGGGTGGGCTGCACAGAACTGTCCAGTCTTTGTCCTCCACAGTGACGGCAGCCATTCAGCTGTCACAGGCTCAGAGTCCAGCTCCAGTCCCTTTGGTAACCACCCTGCCAGTGGCAACATCTGATGAGAGTGACCACACACCACAGCCCTCAGGCTCCAAGTAATCAACACGCAGCACACAACAGCAGCACTCCAAGCGGGCCCGAGCACAGACACCATCCCCCAAACCAAAAACAGGCACACAGGAGCGCAAAGGCAAAAGCCCTTCTGGTGACACTCAGGGGCATCGGGCCAAGAAACAGGCCTCAGGCTCACATGCATCCAAATGGGAAACAGCGTTTACAACGCTGTCAACACCACGCGGGTAGGTAACAACGCGGACGTTACATCGTCCGCGTTGTTACCACGCATGGCATTACATCGCAAGTGGTTTCTACGACTTGCGCTAGATGGCGCTGCAACACCAAGGAATGTGTTGGATTTTAAATCCAACACATTCCCTACTGTTGCGCTAACTGGAGTAGGAATAGTAATTTATACTATTCCTAAGTCCAGCACGTCATCTAGTGCAAAGTCGTAGAAACTGACTTGCGATGTAAAACCATGCGTGGTAACAACGCGGACGATGTAACATCCACGTTGTAACCTTCTGCGTGGGATTGTATGTCGTAGTAACGTCATACATTCATCCAAATCACCCCCATCCAGGGACACTCCCATCCCCAAACCTGCTCCCAAAAGCAAACAAACAGTTGCCCTGCCTGCTGTGAAGCTGGCGCCTGCAACGAGTCCGCAAAAAGAGCTCTCTAAGGCAGATTCACCCACAAGCTCAACTCCCACCCACACCCCTGTGAAGCTGGGACAGGAGAGCAATGTGGGGGGTTTACCTGGTCAACAGGGGATGGAGGGGAAAAGGCAAGGCCAGCCCAAGTGTAAAACCAGATCCAGCAAATCCCCACAGAGAGAGCCACCTGCACCTGATACACCTTTGGTTGTGAGTGAGGCTGTTGTGCCCGCCCCACTTCCCACTCCTACCAAGACAATTATTACCTATCGAATCCCCAAGAAGTGGAAAGGCAGCCCTCCACGTTCCCCCTCACACACTGTGTCTCACGGCAGCATGACTCCACCTCCCCGTGCCACCATGCCACCCGGTCCAAGCAGCCCTCCAGCTCACAAAGCCACTGATGCCTCTACCGCAGCTGGTCCTCTCTCTCCCAGGTCCAGTACTCCAACTGGCCCCGACAATCAGCCACCTCCCAGTTCAACTGACAGCCATGTGTGAGGCAAAGTCCCCCTCACATACCCATCTCTCCCACAGCGGTGCCTCTCCCAGAGCTGTGCTAATTCCCATGACAGTGTACGGTGTTACCCATTCCCTGTGCAGGTTCTTATGCACACATGTACATACTTTGAACTATGGACTGGCCACTGCCCTTGCTATTTGTCACTTTGGATGCCCATTCCCTGTGCAGGTTCTCATGCACACATGTACATACTTTGAACTATGGACTGGCCAATGGCCTTGCTGTTTGTCACTTTGGATGCCCATTCCCTGTACAGGTTCTCATGCACACATGTACATACTTTGAACTATGGACTGGCCACTGGCCTTGCTGTTTGTCACTTTGGATGCCCATTCCCTGTGCAGGTTCTCATGCATACATGTACATACTTTGAACTATGGACTGGCCACTGGCCTTGCTGTTTGTCACTTTGGATACCCATTCCCTGTGAAGGTTCTCATGCACACATGAACATACTTTGAACTATGGACTGGCCAACGGCCTTTCTGTTTTCTACTTTTGGTGCCTATCTGAGTAATATGTAATAAAGACAGTTACTCCTGATGTCTGCTTTGTCTGTGTCCTTGCTAAATAAAAGGTTTCATGTGTGGGTATGGCTTAATGTGACACATGCTCTGTATGCCACTTCAACATTGCCAATTGGTTGTTTTACTTTTTCAGAGTTTGGCAGAGGTGACAGGCACTTTAGTTCTTCAAGACTGTGAGGCCTGAGGGTGCAATGATGGTTGTTTGTGATGATCTACTCTTATCCTAATTACTCTATGGTCAGGTTTGCTACATTGTACACATGTCATGTTATGATGCAATGCCACAACAGAGGTGATTTCTATCCACAGGATTACTTGCGGGGTGGCCATGGTCCATCATATCTGTGTGATCTTTCTTGATGTGTGAACAGCAGTGTTGATGTGTGGTCATCTTGTGTAGGCCTGTCTTCCGAGTCACACGGGGTACATTTTAAGAAGTGAACTTCAGTGGTCAAATAGTGTGAATGGGCTGTCATTGTCAGTAGTGTTGATGTGTGTGTGTCCCTGCAATGCCAACTGCACACATGTATGATCCAGGTAATGAGTGCCTGTTTGTTTCAATTGTCTGCCATGTGCTTCAGTTTGTGGGCACATGTAGGAGTTGTAGATTGGGCACTGTGCAGTGTGTTGGTGTGTCCTTGCACTCCTGGGGGACACCTACTTGTTGTCGCTGCCAGTTGTGAGTATGCAGTGTGTGTGCCTGCCAAGTCTGTGTTGTGTTTTGTTGATCAGCCATGTGTCTTGTTACTGTTTGTGCTCACTGTGCAGACCTGCTCAGCCACTCTGACATCATATGTGAGTTTTCTCAGGCATTGCTGTCACTTGACCCATTTTTGGTTCCAGTATGGTATGTGGTATGTGGAGTCATGCCATCCCCTATATGTGCTTCTGATGCCTACACTTTGTGAGTTACTCCTCTATGTGTTTGTGTACTGTTCACTCCTCACCTGTCCGCTACTGACGTACACACCACTTCAATCTCATGTCTTCCACCCAATGGCTTGCCAGTGTGTGTGCCTCCCCACCACTTCATAGTGTGACACTATGCTGTGTGAGACTGAAATGTGTACAGGACCAATGTGCCACTCAGGACAGTTTCCCGAATTAGTCATGTGTTATTTTCTTCAACTGTTTTGCAGTCATGGTTGCTCATGTGCAGTGCATATGTTTGAGCAGCACAGTCCTCTAGTCATGTTGTTTCCCCTGGGTTTCCCTTAGTTGTGCATCTGTGGGTGATGGTTAAGCTGTATGTGTGTTTGCTGAGGTACTGCTACCCTTCCTGTGTGTGATGTTCTCTGTGTGCTGTGGTGATATGTGTTGTGGGAGTTCATGGTGTGGCACTCAGATATATGTGCTACTGGTTTGGTTGGTGTGCACACAATGCTTGGTGTGCTTGCAGTGCTGTCAGTGTGTGTTGCCTTGTACTTGCCTGGTGTGCATCCCCCTGATGTCATGCTGAGTTTGCTATGTGATGGATTGGTATGTGCATCTGTTGTGTTTTTGTTGTGGATGTATGCAGTGTTTGGCCTGTGTTGGCTCTTTCTACTAACAGATGCTATGTGTGTGTGATGTTCAATTTTCATGAGATTGTGTGTGAGTAGTTGTTGCTGTGTGATACATTCAGATGTGTGTTGCAAGTGTAGTGTGCATTACTTGTGTGTGTTGCACATGCGGCAAGGTGGATTTTTGTTCCTGAGCTTGTTTTGAGTGCACATTGGTGGTTTGTCCTCCTATTTTTGCCCTGTCACTTGTCAGGATTGTGCATGTGCATGCTTGTGGTACACTGTGACACCATGTTCACTTGATGAGTGGTGTGGTGTCTCAGTCTGTGTCAGCTGATTGTCCCATTGATCCCAGTTATTGTTCATGTTTGTTTTTTGATGATGCTATTCTTGTTTGTGTTGGGGTATGGTGTCTGGGCATTGGCCCTGAGTGACAATGTTGTGTACTCCTGTTCTGTCTGTGGTCACATTGCCTTTCCACTATTTGGATGCACATGTCTGGGCTTGTTGGACTTCTGTGGATGTTGTTTGTGAGCTTTGTGTTTGGCTATTGTTTTTGTGTCAGCATTGGTTCAGGCATCCCTGAGTGTGAGTGTGGAATTTGTGGATGCACCACAGGGAGTGTGATTGGTTGTCATTGGACTCACAGGACATCATTTTGACCATTATGTGTGTTTCTCACAGGTGTTGTGTGGTGCAAGTGTGAGGTGGGTAGAGGAGGGGTATGTGTGAAGGTCCTACTTGTGTTTGACAGTCAAGGAGTGTGACAATGAGCCATGTGTGTTGTGCTGATGACATACACATGTCAAGTAAGTGGAGACAGATGTGTGGCTGGTCACTGTATGACTTCAGACACTTCCTATCATTCCTGTGCCTATGCATGGCCTGCCTTGATGTCTCCCCGAGTTGTTGCACAGAGGTCACTTTGGCTTAATTTCACCCACCCATGTCTGATTTGATGGCCTAAGGGTGGTGTGATATGTTCCTTCTCTTGCATGTGATGTACAGATGCTATGTGGCTTGCTCCATGGTTTTACAGCACTGTCCACTTCGCTTTTGGCTGGGCCATTTATTGTCCTCCATTGCTGCTGGCCTATGTTTGAGTATGTGGCTGGGTGTCAGTGTGGGGTGTTTGTGAGTGACTTGACAGGCAGTGTGAATAGTTCATTGGATGTTCATAGGCAGTGTGAGTCTTCATTTTGTGTTCATACTCAGTCTGCTTCACATGAGTGGAAGGTTGGTGTGAGGAGGAGGGTTGTCCAGCCCCTGAGCTTCTGTGCAGGGGTTCCTCTTCACCCCCACCTTCCCAGTCAGTCTCCCTTGTCCTTTGATGTGTGAGGTACAAGGTCTGGCTACACCTGGCAGATTAATTGTGCAGGGGGGGCACAGGAGGAGCACACAGCATGTTCCCAAATGGGTGTGGGAAGGGTGAAGGTGGAGCCCTGTGATTCTTTGCGGACTGCCCGTGCCTGGCGCAGGCCCTGCCTACTACATTGTGCGCAGGTTTTCCCGCGTCTTCACCGTTGCGGTGACGTGACCGGGAAATTGCTGTGATTTCGCGGTTGACGGGTGACCCGATTCGGAGAGGTGAGTTTCTGGCAGGTGGGAGATGTGTGGGTACACTGGGGGATGTGTTCCTGTCCCCACCAGAGTGTCTGATGTGGACAGGAACCGTGTGTCAGCAGAGGAGTTGTGTGTTGTGGTTGTGTGCGGAGTTGTGTATTTGCGTACCTGCGGCGTTGTCCGCGATGGTGCATTTTTTGCTGGTAGTGGAGGAGGTACAGCACCGGAAAGGCTTGGAGAGCTGGATCCATTGCGGTCAGGACCGGGAGTCTGGTTTCGCGCTCCGCTGTAGTGCTTCCGTCGTCTCTGGGTGGGTGGCTTCACCGCTGCGGTGTGATTTGTACGGCGGACGGGACGTCATTCCGCACGGTGGTGTGGCTCTATTGGCTGCCTCCACCGCGGTGGCGGGCGCAAATTTCTGGCGGTTCACGTCATTCCGCAGTGGACGAAAAATGGGCTATGTTTGCACATTGTAATAGGGAGGGCGCGAGGACCGCTGCTGGAGTGGGGAAAAAGACATTTTCCGCCACCGCCAGCACCGCGGTTGTGCCTCCGCCCGCCATCGTAATGAGCCCCTTAGTTTGGAGCTTATTATCGCACGCATCAGATTTCCCCACTCTCTAAACAGAGATGAACATCTTTTTTTTGTTGTTTATTTGTCTTTGCTTCATTCAAAAACACAAAATATAATAAAGAATCTGGAAAATGTTACTTTACAAAAATATTAAAGGCTTCCTACCGCGACAAAAATGATTCTGCAGCACTTGCTTGGAAATGAGGCAACTGCAGATGGTGTCCACATAAATAGAATTATCTGCACCATAATGCAGCATAGGTAAAAGGCACAACACCTAGATAAACGTAGTATGCCTGCCAGGTGGCAATGCATGAGTCCTACAGAATAGAATCAAGGAGCTATACCTCACAATAACTTCCAGAGTGATTGTTGCTGTATTCCTGCCTCAATTGCGCCTTGTATGTTGCAAACGCTGGGGCATATTTACAAGCCCCTTGCGCCACTTTTGCGCCGCCGTTGCGTCACGCAAGTGACGCAGCGGCGACGCAAACCATGCGCCGCTTTGCGCTATATTTACAACGTGATGTATCTAGGGAGATGCGTCATGTAGTAAACCCCTGCGCCACATGAAACCTGCGTCAGGTTTCATGTGGGCGTACCGGCGCAGGAGGGGGCGTTCCGGCGCAGGTACGCCTCGGAAAAGTGACGTAGTGAAATCTACAAGATTTCACGCAGTCACTTTTCCGACGCTGGTGCGCCAAATCCTTACGCCTGCTTCAAGCAGGCGTAAGGATTGACGCACCATGTTAGGGATAGGGAAGGTTGGGACGGTGCTGGAGTTGCGTCGCGCTTGCGACACGACTTCAGCACTGCGCCAACCTTCCGCCGGCAGATGCGTCACGCATCTGCTTATCCTTGCGCCACGATGCGCCGCATTGTAAATGCGGTGCATCGGACGTGGCGCAAGGGTAAACTTGCGTGACGCATTTTCCCTGGCGCATCCCTGCTGATAGGCAGGGATGCGCCAGGGAACGTAAATATGCCCCGCTGATTCTGCGCCTCATCTCAGGATTAAGGACCATCTGCAGTGAAATTATTTCGTCCAGTCGTTTCCGCCATTTCCATAACATTTGTTATTACTCTAATGAACGCCAGTGAAAAATGTTCCATCGCTTTAATTGCATTTTAACAGGGAAAGCCGCGCTCGTTGGCTGTTCTCTCATCTTGTTTTTGTCAGGAAACAGGTGTCAGTTTTGGCCGAGACTGGGTATGAAAGCTGTTGAAATGCTTCAGATGGAATTGGTGTGCCTTTAAAGTGACTCACCACGCTGGCTAAGCAGGTTCAGAGCGCTAATTGGGGTGGGTGTGGGGGCACAAAGAAAGGGAGACCTGGAGGTTTACTGTAAAAGGAATTTGACCATAAAGAAAAATGGAAAAATCACAATGAGACAAGACGAGAAGGGTTGAGTCCCTCTGAACCGAAGACTTGTTTGATTCACAGCAAAGTGAACGAAACGCCAACCAATCATTGCCTTCTGGTTCTCTTCATCATCAAAGGCTGTACTAAAACGAGGGCGGCTACGATGCCCATTGCTGCTGCCCCTATTCGTATCCTCCGCCTGCCCTTTGCCAATTGAGCTGTTTAATTTTAAGGCACTTCACTTCCTCATTCGGTCCTTCTGTTAGCCCCTTTCCGGGCTTTCTTGTTTCCTGCCCTTTCTTGTCCCCTTCAGATAGGGAGGAGCTTCACCCCTCTCTGTCCCCATCTCCCTGCTTGGTCCTGCTTACTAGGGGTGGGGAAAGTAAAGGGGGGCCTGCCAGAACCACAGCAAGGTTGCTCTCCTGCCTGCTCCATGACACTTTCTTTAACTCCGGGCCTTTCGTGACCAAGGCCACTGGAATGTTGCTACAGGCGAGGCCCAAATTAATTGGCAGGGTTAAGTAAATTATGTGGCAAGAATAGGCAAATTATGCTGTTTAATGTGGTGGATTTTGCAATACTTTTACTTCATTGATTTGTCTTTTATACACTTGTTAAGACTGTCTGGGCATTGGTTTACCACCCAAATACAGCAATAAGCAACAGAAATGTAACCAGTTAACCTTTGCAAAGGGCCTTCCACTGCCTAGCAACACGTGTTGCTTCGTTGTTATTAACTTTGAACTGTTTGAGCTAGGCACAATTTTTTGGGGGGTTAAAATCAGCAGATTATGCAGTAGATCATGAAATATGTGGCAAATGCGCCAAATCTATAATTATGCGAAAATTGCAGCGGCCACACAATCACATAACTCCGGTGGCCCTGATCATGATCTGTAATCACTGCTTTACTATACATCAATTGAATAAAAGTAAAAAAAAATTAGGACTTGGCATCTGTACTCAAAGTAAATCCTCAAGTACACATCTTCAACACAAGGAAAGGCACCCAAAGTTAATCTACATAAGATCCATAATTGTTTGTGAAGTACAAATTTTACACTTAGGAATATCACACAATATTTCTTGTACCCCTTTTGCACCCAGTTTCCTTTGGCATTAGGATTTCAAATGAAACCAGAGTACAGTTATTTTAGTCGATCAAGCTTTGTGTGAAAACATATGGGTGGTTGCACTATTTTCAAACTGTTATGGCCACTTTGCATAGGTTACAAGAGTCTTGCACACCTTGATGCAGAGATTTTGGAGCAATGCTCAAATCAATTTATTTCGTAAGGATGTTTTTGTGCACACAATTTGACTCCAGTTCGGGCTTCTTTGCACCACAAATTGTTTACAAGCATCCCATGAGTAAAGCACAGAAAGATAGTAAATATGGGATCTATCCTACAAAAGTTGACACACACAACAAACTTTTGGTTTCTTGCTTTATGCAGAGAATGAACTGCACAAGGTGAAAGAGTTACAAAAGTCAAATCCTACCTACTCTTAGAAATAAGAGAAGAAAGAAAATTATCGTAGAAGCTCTCTTCTGGCAAGCTGTTAGTGTTTAGATTTGTATAAATTGAAATTTAAGACACTATTTGAACCTGCATTCCTTCCAAAAAGGCATAAAGAGTCACCTCATCAGAACCCACCTTAAAAAATGCATTGTCAAAGACAATAGGTCTCACTCATGACACCTATTAACTTTGCCAATGCTTTTAGCCATGCAGAACAGCATCACAAATTCTGTGCAGCATGGGTTAAAAAAGGTGCAATGGAGCAGTTACTGCATCATTTTGTAGGCATGTAAATGACTTCAACACTCATGTGTATGCCTAAAAAAAGGACATGGGCTGGGTAGAAGGAACATAGCAGGCAGGGTAAAAAGCAACACGAGGGAGAGAATCCAGAGACAAAGTTAAAAAAACACGGGTAAAAGAGAGCAAAATGAAGTGAGGGAGAGAAGCAAACAGGCTGTCGTGTAGTTCCTATATATAACCTATACAGAATCTGCGTGTTCGGATAACATGAACTGTGAGCTTGGTGGCAGAATGACTCTGAACACCCCCACCGAAAATGTTAACCTGTTTGCATTAGCTAGCTCACGGTGCCACTAGTGTCTCCTCTTATCGGGGAGAGAATAGTTTCTGGCAACCTCAGAACATGACAACCCTGATCCCTCAGGATCATGGAAACAATGTACTACTTTTCGCTCAGTCACTCGTGCTCACTTGTTCGGTCTCAGAGAGTTACACAGAAGAAACAGTTGGGCGTGTTACAATAAGTATTTATTGCACAGTTGTTCTTCTAGTGTAAAATAGATGTGCTGCAATAATTGTTAGACAGTAGCAGATATATATAATCAGCAGTATAGTGAATATAAATGGATAGTACAGTTCTACCATTTTGCAATAATCATAAATGCATACATGAATATAAAATGCATGATAAAAGAAAGCGCGTACTCCTATGATGCCTATCTAGATGTACCTAAGTGTACCTAGCATGTGAGTAGGTGTGAAGCCAAGAATCCCTCTAGGATTTAGTCGACACCCATTACCTGAAGTGTGAGAATGTAGGAGCCCGTCCTGGTCTCGAGTTGGACACCCCACAAGGGATGTGTTAGACCACTGTCAGCTGGAGCGTCTGAATGCAGGAGCCTCAGCGTCTCTGGTCAGTGTGTCAGCCTGGAAGTCTCAGTTCCCTCTAACTAACACTAGCAAGATGTGCTGTATTTATACAGAAAGTATCTAGGGTTCCTTTGTCCCTTGTTTCTTGTGTTAGCCATTGTTGGATTTGGGGATGACGTATGGGATAAACCTTGTACGTAGATAATATGCAGGTGGTGTAGCCCCAGCCTGGTTTCCAAGAACCCTTATGAATATTCATTCATACTGTGTGAGTCTATTAATGAAGTTATAGGACACTATTGTTCAGGGAGAAACCCTCCTTCTTCACCCAGGACTAGAACTAGGTAAAGGTTCAATCCTACAAGGTCCGTTACTGTGTAGTGTAGGGGAGGTAATGTAGGTGAAGGTGTATGATATTACCCGGGCCTATATTAGGATACCTATATGAAACATAACACCCAATCCTCTTCCGAATAGTCAACAATGATAAAATGCCATCGAACTATTTTCTTTACAAGGTAAAAGCGCATAAAAACTATAAAAACATTTTCTTAAAATCATTTTAAAAACAGTCTTAAGAGGGGAAATTTTTTTTGTTTTGAAAAAAGTATATTTGCAATTGTTACTTAAGCCAAAATCCTAATTGAGTTTGTTTATATAAGTCAAACCACTACAAGCGTCAGAAGGACATGCTTTTCAGCAAAAGTGTCAATTTAAAGGAATATGTTCCAAATTTAGTTGAACTTTGGAGAAAAAGAAAAACTGAATCCTTTCCCAGCACACGATGAGCCAATTATAGATTAAGCGTCCTGGCTGGGAGACGCAACATTGTCATTGCTTGCCGCTGCAGGGGATGGTCCTTGTAACACCACGCAGAGTACGTCAATGGAGCACAAATGATATTCAGAGCTGCAAATAGCTGGTGTAGAGGCAGCCGGTGCTGTTCTCGAAACCTCAGTGCTAGTGGAAGAGCTGATGCTCAACCCAGTTGTAAAAGGCACCTGCGGATTCTCTAGGAATGCAGCCATCAATATGGGAATACGCTGGGGACATTGTCGAGCATGGGCCCTCAGGGGTTCCAGCCCCGTGTTCAAGTCTGTAGGTTTTTCCGATGCAAGTGTCAGACAGAGATCCAACACGCATTCTTCACCGCAAAACAGGCATCGAAGAACAGGTAAGATGCAGTCCATCCAGACTGGTCTAAACGATAGGAACCAAGAGGCACTCAGTTCCCGTAGGCGAGGTGTGCCCAGATGCTGTACCAAGCGCTCACGGTATTTGCGCTCCAGGAGCGCTTTTGCCATCTCGTTGGTAATTGGGCCGTCCATTGCGGAGCAAAAAAATGACAATCAGGATTCCTGCGATAGAAAGCAGGATCAGCGGAAGACCTCCAAAAACGCTACATTTTTACTTTTTTTTATTTTTTTTTATTGCTTTTTCTTTCATACATTGTTCACATACAACTTATACAACAAAACAATTCGGGTATAAAAGGAGAATCAGCTGGTCAGTACATCATTTTACATCATTACATGGTGTGAGCTGTCATCTAACAATTGTTCATTCTGTCGGTGACATTGTTACAGCTTGATGTGTGTCAAGATAATCAGTTAACGCTACCCAGAAGTCCCTAGGCCGGGAACAAGAAGGCAATTCTTCCTCATAGGTCTGCAATGTATCTTTACAATAAGTCATATCTCGAAGCCACTGTTTAGTGTTAGGATAGCTCTTGCCCCCCCAATGCATGGAGACTCGTCTTTTAGCTAAAAGTAATGCAATCACACAGAACTTGCGTTTAAGGGATTTTAAGTTGGGCACTAATCCCAGGAGACAAATCTTAATTGTGCATTCTATTTGCATCGCAAGCATTGTACCAAGCATAGTTACCACGCTTTCCCAGTATGCTCTAATATCAGGGCAGTGCCACGCCAGGTGGAGAAAGTCTGCATTGTCAGTGCCACATCTTTGGCAAAGTGCATTTTGCCGAAGACCAAATCGATATAACTTTTGTGGGGTATAGTATATTTGATGAAGATATTTATAATGTATAACCCGTAAGTTTCCATTTGGGGTGAGCATCTCAGTTAGGGAGCAGCAGGTATGCCATTCCTTCTCCGTAATATGTATATCCAGTATCGTGTTCCATCTGTCGAGTGCTTTAGATGCTTTACCCCCTATATCCGTCTGCAGCAATATGTATAGTTTCTTGACAAGGTGCAAATTGTATGGGTTTTGGATAATCATTTGTAGAGCTTGTAGGGCGGGCAGTTCTCGTGGGTACGATGGGTAGAATTGTTTGATAGCGCCTTGCAACCTATGATATGTGAATGTAAAGAGCAGAGTGGGGTTGCTGATATAATCTAGCTGTTCACGGTCTATGAATACGCCCTTGTCATATAGGTCTTCCATCGTGGTTATCCCCACATTTTGTAATTGTTCCATTCCCACCTTTTCTTGCGTGACAGATAATGCCGGGTGGTGCTGTAGTGGCAGTGCAGGGGCATATAGTGGCCATTTATTCGCGAGCTTCCCCATCCTCTGCCAGGCTAAGTTTGTGGTTCGAATCGTATTAATCTCAATTTTGTGAACATGTGTGCGTGAGTATGGTAATATGTTGCGGAGTGGTATCGGGTGTGCGTCACCATCTTCGACTGCTGAATGTGGTGGATATCTGATCGGGTGATACCAATAGTGTGCGTAGTGTGCCTGAGCACACAAGTAGTATAATAAGAAGTCAGGGACTTTGAAACCACCCTCTGAATATGGCAGAGTCAGTGTACCGAGATCAATACGCGCTTGTTTGCCAGCCCAGATAAGACGAGTGATCATGGCGGATATTCTGCGAAATATGGCCTTCGGCGGTGTGACGGGAATGTTAGTGAAGAGGTAGAGAAGTTTAGGCAGTATTACCATCTTAACAATGGCCATGCGGTCTGCCAATGACAGTGGAAGTGTGATCCACCGCTCCACTTTATCTTCCAACTTGCTAATAACCGCGCCATAATTTTCGCGCAGAACCACTTCTGGATTGCGATGGAACCAGATTCCTAAGTATTTAACGGAGTCCGCTCGCCATTCCAGTGGGAACTCTATTGGAGAGGATAGGGTAGTGTCGGTCAGCGATATGATGGTCGATTTACTCCAGTTTATTTGGAGTCCTGAGTGTCCCCCGAATTTAATATATTCCCTGATTAGGGGGGAGAGGTTAATAGCCGGATCCCGGAGATACAGAACCATATCATCAGCATATAGTGAGATGTTCAGAGTACGTTGTGGGAATTGCAAGGCTGTAATCTTATGGCATTGCCTTATTTTACACGCTAGTGGCTCTAGCGCAATAGCAAATAATAGCGGCGATAATGGGCATCCCTGCCTGGTACCCCTTGTAATGCGTATTGAATCTGAGACATATTGGTTTACTCGTATCCTAGCCGTAGGTTGCGTATATAATAGTTTAATCCACTGTAGAAAGATGGCAGGAGACCCATCCTCTGCAATACTGTAAATAGGTAATTCCATTCAATTGAATCAAACGCTTTTGCAGCATCTAGTAATACTGCAGCAGCTTGTAGATCAGGGTCGAGTTGATGGGATAATGCGAATAAGGTACGAATGTTGTGTGCAGTAGAGCGGAGGGGTATGAACCCTGACTGGTCTGGCAAGACTATGTTGGGCATCAGAGGGTTGAGTCTAGTGGCAACCAATTTAGCCAGAATTTTTGTGTCGGTGTTAATCAGTGACAGTGGTCTGTAGGAGTCACAGTAGTTAGGGTCTTTATCTGGCTTTAACAGGGCTATGATCATAGCCTCTCTTAAGGTGGGTGGCAGAATCTGCTTTTCATGTGCATCCCCATACATCTCTACCAAATATGGGGCAATTAGGCCTGCGTATGCTTTGTAAAATTCATTGGTGAATCCATCGGGGCCTGGGGCTTTGCCATTAGGTAGTGATTTTATTATGGCCGTAACCTCTTCAATCGTAACTGCTTGGGAGAGATACTCACGTTGGGAGTCCGAGAGCCAGGCCATGGCCACGTCCTCAAGGTATTGAGTGATATCAGGAGATGTAGCTATCTTTCGGGTGTTATATAGATCCCCGTACGTGTCCATGAATGCGCCTAGGATACCGGCTGTGTCATAGTGTGTGACATCTTGGCGATCTATAATTTTAGTCACTGTATGTGTGGTGCGTCCGGGGCAAATTTTATGAGCCAATGTACATCCTGGTATACCACCCTCCCCATAGGACCTGGCCACACCTCGTTTGGCGATATATTTAAGTTCTTGGTCAGCATAGTCTTGGTGTTCTGTAATTATGTGACGAATCTCACCTAGAAGTGCCAAGTCTTGGGTATGTTCGTATTGTCGTTCCAGAATTTTAAGTTTCTCTTCCCGCTGAGTAAGTTGTTGACGTATGTCTTTGAGAATACCCGAGGTTGTACTAATACATACCTCGCGTATTGTCGCCTTGAAGGCCTCCCATAAGAGACTTGGGTCTGTCACTGAGGGCTGGTTTATCGTGAAATATTCCTCGATGGCCTGTCTAATAGTGGTATCATAGTTAGAGTCTAGGAGTGCCTTAGCATTAAATCTCCAGATGTATGGAGGTGGGGTATAGGAGGGGGGCTGCATTGTTAGAATAATAGGCTTATGATCCGACAAAGTTTTTGGTAGATGTTGTATATCAGTGGTCCAGGTGGACATTGTGTCTGTCGCGAGCCAGTAGTCAATACGTGACCAACTTCCGTGTGGTGCGGCGTAGTGTGTGGCTTTTGTGTTGCTGGGGTTGCGTAGGCGCCAGATGTCTACCATGTTGAATTCTGCCATACCCTCTATAACCGCCTTCACCGCCCGTTTGTGTGGTTCCCTAGTATTACCCGATCTATCGACTTCCTCCACTAATGATAGGTTGAGATCGCCACCCCATAACAATTCCATGTCTGGTAACTCTCTAAGGGTGCGCCATATATTGTAGAAGAAGTCGGGGTCATCTATATTGGGGCAGTATGTATTAATTAGTGCCAGTTGATGCCCTCGCAGATGTCCCGTGACAATAATGTAGCGGCCTTGCTCATCAGTTATGGTGCGTTCTATAGTGAAGCTAACTCCTTTTTTTTACTAATAGGATAACTCCCCGAGAATAAGAAGAGTATGAGGACATAAGGACAGTTTCAGCCCATTTACTGCCTAGAGGGTATTTATTAGCTTTATCTAGGTGGGACTCCTGTAGCAGCGCCACATCCACATGGTGACGGTCTAAGTAGGCAAATACTTGTCTTATTTTTTAGGGTTATTTAGACCCCTGACGTTCCAGGTTAAGAATCGAAGCTGTGATGATTTTAGTTTAACTTCCTGAGATTCACCCGGGCACTGAGAGGTGCGAGATCAGACAATTATTTCTTATGCATTCATATAGTGCAACACACATCAATATTACAATTATATCAAACCATGTATGCATTGTAGTAATCATTTTGGTGTACTTCAATGATTTCAACCCGTTAAAAAACAGTAACAACCCTGTAAACCCCCCACCCACTTTGGCATCCCAATTATGCCAAAGCCATCCCCCTGTAACCAAAAGTGCCATTGCACTAACCAATATGGGGAGCACCCTCGGAGGGGCCGCTGAGTGCTCGTCTCAACATCTGTAAGAAACAGATGTGGTCGGGGTATCTACGTTCATGTGATGTATTATCTAGTTACTTCACTCTCATGGGAGACCCAGGGGTGAATCACAACGTCCCGTGTCGCAGGCGACAACAGTGCATGGGCGAACCCACAGCACTATATATACAACATTGTAGTGTGTAAAAGAAACAGAGTACTTACAACCTCTGAGCATAGTCGGTATCTTAAATAGGTATCCACTGCTTAGTAGTCAGGGCTAATCGTGCAGGAGCGGGATGGTATATATCAATTAACCGCTCTATGCCTTTGGTATGTATTCTTAACTTAACAACGCATGTATCATAGCCACTCTATGTGTGAAACAACCTGAACAAAGATGGGGATCAAATTATAGCAATAACTCTTTTAGTGAAAAGTCATACGTGTACGCCCAGTGTGCCCGGGTCACTTCATCTCCCATATGTGGATATCTTCAGCCTTATAGCCTTTGATTAGGACTTGTCTTAGGAGTAGTAAGTCAATGCATATGTAGGGGAGCATCCCAGTGGCGATACATACCATGCCAGGCGAGGAACAGAACCTACACTGCGTGAAACCTCACCTGTAGAGAACATGAAATACGTTACCACTCAGTATAGGAAGTTCAGTCAGAGTACGGATCAGGTGCGGCTGCACGATGGGCTTTACGATCAGATAGAGTCTTTTTAAGAAAGTCTTGTGCAGCTTTGGGTGTTACACAAATTTTCGAGCGTCCATCTTGTGTAATGCGTAGTCTCGCCGGGTACAGCATCGCGTACTCCAGACCCAGTTCCCTCAGTTTCTTTTTGATGGGGGTAAACTCTTTGTGGGCCGATTGCACCGCCATCGTGAAGTCAGGGTAGAAGGAGATATTATTACCCTTGTAGTTTATCTGTTGTTTCTCTCTCGCCATGCGCAAGATCACGTCTCTGTCTCGATAGTTTAGGACACGTGCAATAATGGGCCTTGGTGGGCTACCTGGAACAGGAGGAGGTGCAAGAGATCTGTGCGCGCGTTCAATAACGAGTAGGTTAGAGAAGCTCTCAGTTCCGAAGATGGCTCGTAGCATGTCTTCCACATAGGTCTCCATCTTACCCGTGTTGGTGCTCTCCGGAATTCCAATTATTCTCACATTATTACGGCGGGACCGAGCTTCCAAATCCTCGTTTTTCTGTTGTATAACCGCCAGTATTTTGTCCATCTCTGCGCATTTGCGTGTCGTTGCGCTAGATTCATCCTCAACCGCAGATATGCGTACCTCTGCCTCGGTCAGACGCTCACCCTGCTTATCGAGTTTAGATGCCATATTATCCACTCGCTGCGTGAGGGAGTCTAGTTTGCCGTTGATAGCCTGAAGACTCTGTTGAATGGCCTGTAAGGCGGTGTCCATTTTTGATTGTTGTGCATGGTCCGAATCCAGTTTGGTGTCGGAGTGTGCCATCGTCGTCTTGGTGGATCGTTTGTTTTCAAAAGTCAACTTCGGCTGTTGTCTGTCTGGTTTACCCATTATATCGGTGTCTATTTTTTAGTGCTGAGGTTTTTCCCTTGTTTCTTAATTTCTTTGTCCCCCTGTTTTTTTAATATGCTCCAAGCAGTTGGAGGGAGTGTAGCGCTATTATGTCCCTAATTGAGGAGTGGGCCGCTGCCCGCCGGTATCACAGATGCCTAAAGTGCGTCTGGAGAGCAGAGCGGCAAGTTACAGCACTCACGGTTCTTTCCACGATATTCTGGTCACTGTGCTAACCAGCCCCTCCTGCAGGCAAAGGCTGCCCCAGCTCGTGGGCTATGGGAGATGTCTGATCGGGTACTCTTGTCGTATCTGGCAGTGATTTATTGATGCCGCAGATCAATCTCCTCACGCGGCCCTCTGCATAACGTCCTGTCAGTATAATACACTGCACTCAAACCGCCAGGATTGTTCCGGAGCTCACCTCACAGCGCACATCCCCTGCATATAGCCTCGCTAGGCAGTGAAGGTATTTGCGCACCAAGTGGGTATCGTATTGGTGGGTCGCGTCGTCACCGGCGCGTCCCTCCCAGCCGGAGCAGATTCACAGTCAAGGATCAGATGCATGTTGTACGCTGTATTGCTGGATGAAAGCGCCAATCAGCCGCAGGCCGCCACAGCCTTTAAAGTTGTGATAGTGCTGTTTCGCGTCAAGGGCAGGGGCCGCCAAAGTCTATAATCAGTGGGGGAGAGGCGCCGGAGTATATTGCCTGTTTCGACACGTACCATATATATGCTGAATATCTTGTCCGTAACCAGGATCGGTACGCGGGCTTCACCGCTCCCTCAGGTTGTCCTTCGTCCGCAGCGAAGCCTCCCGCAGGGGTGAGTTATCCGCTGGGCGACAGCTCCGCAACGTTTTAGTTCTTTCTCTTAGGTCTGCGCCGCCATTTCATTTCACGTAGTTCACTACTGCCATCGCTGCCGCCGCCATCTTGTGTAAGCGTTCGTGGGCGGGTGAGTCCTAGCTTCTACTCCAATTTTCTCCGCTGTGGCACTGTCCCCCGCAACGCAGAGGGCATTCTTGTGGAGTCAACAGGTTCCGACGACTTTTCCCAAGGTCTCCCACAGCAGGGTGCATCAATTTTAGTAGTTTAAAGCAGGATCAGGTCCCCCGACCGGCGGAGCGGCACTAGCGTGCAGCCATTCCGCAGCGCGCCCTCTAGCGCCCCCCAGAGTGTATAAAATTTGGAATAACTCAGAGGATTGTCTGAAAGGTGCTTAGAAATCCTGACCCTATGGTCTTAAATAGGTGTACAATACCACTCGTATCAGACATGTTAAAGATACGATCCACCGTTTCTGCGAAATGAAAGGGGCAGTTTGTACGTATAAGTGCCTGTATCTCAGTCGAGGTCCTTGCGATTTGAAGATCAAAGGTCTCTCGAGCGGAGGTTAAGGGTACGGTTTGCTGTAAAAGCATGGCTTTCAGTCTGCTCAAAGTTTCAAACTGTATAAAGGAAACATTCAACGAAGGCCATAATGGCGCCTCCCTGACTGTATTCATTGGGGGGAAACAATACTTGCATGCAGCAAGTAACCCTGGAGTTCACAGTGACCAGATAGGCAATGCCCGGAAGCATCCCACAGCAACCTTGATCGTTCAGCATCAAGTAACTGCCATTCGAGAGCAGCTCTAATACCCGTGTAATCACAGCTGCTGGAGTCCCTTTCATGTGGCAAGACAAGTTCGCCACTGAGCCATTACAAGCTCCGTGCAGGGAAGTATCCTGGCACATGAGAGAACCGCTTAAAGCATTCTTGCAGTTTGTTCCGCTTAGAAACACTTCTCGATCCCCACTCCGGCATCGAAATATGTATGGTAACTCCCAAGATTCCTTAATGTATTCCTTACCCATTTTCTCATATTTGCCTGCCTGCCTTTGCTCAAGGCAATAGTGAAACTGAAAAGTAGTGACCGGTAGAGTTATGTGGCCATGGATTAGCCATTCCGTTGATGGTGATTCTGCTACCGTAAATGGTAATCTATCCAGCTTTTCAATGCGCAACATTGTATATTTTGCTCCCCTTTGTGCCATTTCTACCTGTTTATCTGTTAGATTGTATTCAGAAAACAGAGACGTACTGTTGATGAAACGCCAAGGCACATAGCCTTCACGCAAAGATTGCAGTGTCCAGCTTAACAACATGATAGAACGTAACTGAGATTGCCCGTGTTGTAATATGGCTAAATCCTGTTCCAGTATGTCTATCACAGAAGATACTATGTTGCCCAAGGAATATATCCTGGAGGTTAAAGTTGTTAACCCATTATCCACTACTGTTAATGCCTTTTCTAAGTTAATACGGTCTATTTCCCGTATTCTCTCTGCGGCCTCTTGTTGGGATATTTTCCAGATTTCATTGTAGGCAGCATAAATGTCAGCATATATGAAACGTTTCTGACGGGGTTTCCTGGGACCTAGTAAAAAATCCCTAAGATCCATGTCTTGTGTGAGTAAGGTCAAGTGTTGTTTCACTTCTGTGAGTGTTGAGGTCTCTAGCCAAACAAGGCACAACTTCCCAACACTGTAGGACGTCACTACCCCTGGATGTTCTCTTTGTACATAACGTGGGTCTGACCTGTGGATATTGAACCCTTCGGTTATCCCCCAGAATCTTTTCTGACATGTGTTCGTGTCTAAGGGCCAAACCACCCATTTCTTCCATTTAGGGTCTGTTATACTGTACTGTAAAATGTCATCTAGTGTTGCCCCATCTTGTGAAGTTAAATTTTTCCACCCCTCCATCTGTGATGGTGTTGGAAACCGAGGTTTGTTCAGGTCCTTGTTTTTGGCTAGTCCAAGACAGGACGTCTGTTGCACAGTGTCATTTAGAAATATAATCTGCTGTGGAATGAGGCACGCTCAAAATAGCGCTTCTGTTCCCTGGACTTGCCAGTCTCTAGAACCCCAGACTGATTTTAAGTCTATTGTGTCCTTCCATAGGTCAAAACCCTGTTCAGACAATTGGGAAATAAAGGAAGCAGAGTATATCTGTTTGGTGTTAGTCAACATAATTTTCAGTGCCGATGTCGGTGTAACTTTATAATAAAATGACGTCGGGTCTGTGGTGTTAAACCCTGAAAAATATGAAAATTTCTGTGCAAATGTTTGCGAACTACTTTTAGGTGGTGTAAGGCAATGTTCCCACTGGTGGTACTCAAAAACATTTCTAGGTGATATAGATTTGTGCAGGAAATGATGACCATAATGTTGATAACAGTACAATGTGTCATAGTCTGAAGTACCTTCTAACATTTCATTGTTCTGAAATGCGGCAGTTTTCTCTAAGTCAGACAACATGTTATTAACAGTTTCAGAGTCCCAATCATCAGAAAATGTACTGGAAGGAATGATATCACTCAATGAAATTTTAAATACATGAGAAATTTTTAAAAGTTCAGTAGGACCGAATATTTCTAAATCAACCTTGTCCCAAACTATACCGTCCGGTATAGGAACTGCTGTAATGTTCACTGATGACAAGTCTCTCTGCTCACGATGGGACGATTGATGTGGCTTCAGAATCAAATTAACTTTTTGTGTTGCGGAGCTTTGTTGAAGGTATCATCCATTAATAAGCATGCTAAAAGTTATAACTAAGCCTAGCCAGAAAAGGAAAAACAGTATTCCAGTAATTACCCATAGTTCTAACCAAGGTGATACCAGGTAAGTCTTTTTGAGAAAGTTCAGAAAGTCTTTAACTTGCTGTTTGCGTGATTTTTGGGCTGGCGTTGTTTCAGGTTCACTTGGATCCAAAGAAAACGTATCAAAGTTCATGAAGTAGCCAGAAGCAGTTCGATCAATTGTAGGAATTGCATCAGGATTTGTTGAAATCGCATTTTGCTCTTGTCGAGGCATGTTGACGTAGATGTCTGTATTTGGTCTAATTGCAACTCGTGTGTTATTTTGAATTGAATTTTGAAGTTGAACTTCTGGTTCAAGGGGAACGAGTTCCATAGCATTGTTGCATAGTCCTTCATTCCGTACAGGAGGCTCTTCAAACGTGATGAGTCTTTCTGTTTGAACTTCTTGGATTGTAGCCAGAGGAGGGCGTCTGCTACTGTGGAGTCCACGAGGCCTACTGTTCAGTATTGCCCATATAGTGTGGTTTGATTAAGTCGATTGTGACAAATCTTTTCTCCTTTTTCCCAGCAAGAGGCGGCAAAAGTACAGTTCTTGTTCCTTGAACTGCTAGGACAGGTACAGGCTTTCTGTATGATGGTCCAAATTCTTTTTTGTCCGCTATTTTCTCTCTGACCAGATCCCTGACCTTTGGGATCCAGACAGGTATTGCCGTGTTTGCCTTGACTTCCCCAGTGGCGGTCTGTTTCTGGAGGACGTTACAGTTTTGTGTCCTAGATTCATTTAGATCCTGTAAAACAGCCAAACGACCATGGATATCAAATGGTTTCTCATCTGCAACTGTGCCTTCACAATCAAGATCAGGTACCCACATTCTCGTCCCAAATAGGACCTCATATGGAGTTACACCCCCTAGAGAACTTCTTGGCTGGTTATTGAGTGCTCGTTGTATCCCATATAGATGATTGATCCAACTACCGCCCTTGCCTAATACCCTAGCTGTTAAAGATTGCTTCAGGTCCCGGTTTTTCCTTTCCACTACCGAATTTCCCTCAGGATGGTACGGAGAGGAGTACCGCAATGCTACGCCCATACTTTCCATGGCCTCTTTGAAAGCCCGAGAGCTAAACGCCGGGCCACGGTCAGAATGTAACGTGCCAACTGCGTATGTCCCTATAAAGACTCGCAAATCTTTGATAACAGTTCGAGCGTCAGCCGAGCGCTGAGGCCATACCCATAGGAATCTTGAGCAGGAATCCACTGCAACCATGATATACTTGTAAGCCCCATCAGATTGTAAGTGGCCGCAGTGGTCCAGATACACACAAGCGAGAGGTTTGTCTGATTTTAGTAACGGTGTCTGTGCCAGGCGTTTTATGGTGGAGCCTCTCATCTGTTGGCAGATGTCGCATGTCAAGACATAGTCCTTCGTTTGCTTTGTTAGACCTGGCCACCAGTAGTGCTGTTTCAACAATTAAATAGTCACTGTAACCCTCGTGTGCTGCTAGGATTAAACTTTGCCTACGATCCATATTTGGTATCACTCTATCCCCCACTCCAGGAATCTGAGCATATGGAATGTTGTTTGCATCTAACTTGTTGGAGTACTTGAGTGGAAATTACTTTGGTACTGCTCTGCTGTTTTTGCTTGAAGCAATAACAGCCACCATAATCTCACCGTCTATCCTCGTTTTTGAACGAGTGATTGCAGCTACGGAAGCTGTGCGTACAGCCCCCTTTGCGGCTTCATCAGCCAATGAATTCCCTTCAACGTGTACGCCATTACGTTGATGACTAAGGGGCCAATTCCGATTCAGGCCGGAAATCTCTCCGACCGAGCCGGACCCGGAGAGATTTCTGACCGAATCGGACACTGGCAGTCCGACCGAACGAGTACGATGCGCACGCATGCAATCGGACTCGAGTCGGTCGGACTCCCATTGAGTCAATGGGAGCCGGACGTACAACGCGTAGGCGGGCTCCCATTGACCCAATGGGTGTGAGGCGAACAAGGGTGCCCCCTACAGCGGGTACGCCTTGAAGCGACTCGCGGCATACATGCACAGGTAGGGGGGACCCATGGGTCCCCCCTGTGTGCGACTTGCACGGCTACGCGTACAGGGGGTGTCCGACACGGACCCCCAAAGTGCGGCTCCGACTGCTCTTTCGAGCCGGACGGCGCGAGTCGGTCGGACTGCTCGCGGCGTGCATCGTACTTGCCCGGCCGGGGAACGTCTCCATCGCGCGGTGCGCATCGTGTCCATGCGAGTCGGTCGGAGCGCTTCGGACCCGCGAACAAGTCGGTCGGCGATTTCACGTGCGCTCGCATCGTACTTGCTCGGCCGGACGCACGTACGAATCGGTCGGGAAAGAGGGCTCCGAATAGGATCCGGTTAAGCCGAATCCGATTCGGTGCCCTACCGGCCGAGATCGGAATTGGCCCCTCAGTGTATGTATCACGTGAGCCCTCGGTAGTTCGTTCTTCAACTCAACTACCTGTTCCCAAAGCATTTTATGCTTAATTGTGCCACCATTTGCGTCTTTGAACCCGTTTTGTTCCCAATGATGTAAATATTCATTGTATGACTGTACACAGTAAAAAGAATCACACACAATTAGTGTGGGGAATTCGTGATCCATATTTACAAGTGCCAGTATTAGTGCTTTTAATTCTGCCAACTGAGTCGTGCAGTCTCCTAGAGATTGCGTTTTGGTGCAACTTGGATGGAATTTTCCATCCCTCAAGCAACCTTTAACGATTGCACATGCTGCGCTGTATTGTTGCTTACTCCCTATGGCCGGTTGAGCAGATCCGTCAGTGTAAATTATATATTCATACTGATCTAGAGGCAAAATTTCATTTGGCAGAGGATATTCTTGTTCGTATTGCAGGAATGCCTGTGTTTTTAGACTTGGATCAAATCTGTATTCAACATCCGTTGCAGTAAGGGAATTAGCCCTTTGTATCCATCTGGGTTGTAAGGCTTTTGCATTTGGAATGCTAGCCTTTGTAACAGCTTCTAAAGCTGGTACCGGGGTCACGACTATTATGCGTTTTCCCTGAGCCAGGGCTCTTTCTCTTGTCACAGCGGTCTGAACTGCTGTCAGGATTTTTTCTGTTGAAGTGAAATGCATTTCTGCGTTTGTGTACAGGTGTGATTTGTATGCGATTGGTACCGTTTTGCCTTCATTGAAGGTTAAGTAAGTGTACCCGCATTGACCCGCTATTACTCGGATCACTAAGTTGCGTACATTTACGCGTGTCTGTAAGTGTTTTGAAGCTATCATGTCTTCTTGTAGTGAACGTAGGATGTTTGTGTGTTCCTGTGTCCATTGTCTAACTGAAAAGTCAGGTTTTATTAAGTCGTAGAAAAGTTTTACTTTTTCTGCGTAATCCAAAATGTATGTTCTGCTGAAATTTAGGAATCCCAGTATCGATTGGAGATTTTTTACTGATTTTGGAGGCTGGAGCAGCGCACACTTTTCTAAAAAGTTAGCTGCCAGACTTTTCCCTTCACTTGAAAGCTCATATCCTAAAAACAGGACACTGAGGTGGGCTATTTTAGATTTCTTAAAATTAAATTTGCAGCCCTCAGAGGCGAATCCCATAATAATGGTGCTCACCCCGGTCAAGTGCCTTTTTAAGTCATCGTCCGGCAGATAAATATCATCCACATAGGACAATGCTTCCTCATCAAAATTTTGGAGTAACTCAGTTACTGTTGCTGAAAATACCACTGGGCTATTCCAATACCCTTGAGGGAGGCGACAAAATTGCCGCTTGGACCCCAACGCTGAGAATGCGGTCAAATATCTGCTTTCAGGCGCTATATTTTGGCAGAAAAATCCATTTGAGATATCAAGTGTTGTTTGGTATTTTTTCCGCACAATGTTATTCATTAATGCGGCACTGTTTGCGTTTTGGACAGCGAATGTCTTTGTGCATGTGTTTAAATGTCTGTAATCTAAAACTAGACATTATGAGTTGTCCGGTTTTGATACGGGAAACAAAGGATTGTTCATTGGTGAGGTGCATGTTTCAATCACCCCTTGGTATTCAAGTTGATCAAAGATCTCTCTGACCTGTTTTTAGCTTCTTGCTTTAAAGGGTATTGTCTCTGTGCATTTGGTGAAACTTTTAATGGGATCACGTGGTGGGTTGAATCTTCATCCCATCCGGCATGATTTTTGTACAATGCTGGGGCTAGGGCAAATGCCCACTCCCATGCATACGCATGTTTAAGATGAATGGGAACGAGGTCGTAAAATGCTGGAAAAATTACAGTTTCTCCCCTAGGGCACTCCATAACGAATGCTGGCAGCCAATCTTGTTCAGCTAATAGGATGTCATAACCATATGATAGGTTTTTCCAAAAGAGACCTTTAACTTTCCTGGGCTTGTCCCTCTCCATTTGGAGTGTTATTTCGTGTAACTTATGTGAGACGCTCACCCTTGTATCTGGTGTTTCCACCGTGATGTAATCATTCAAGTCCGCAGTCACCAGAAATTCCATCAGGTTCTGGCGAGCAATTGTTACTTCTGCCGCACTGTCTAGCATCGTCTGAGCCCATTCCCCATTCAGAAGTTGTGTCCTCAGACTTCTGATCTTTATGCCTGCAACTTTCTTCTTCTTAAACTGAGGTTTTGATTTTGGCTTTTCTTCTTTTTTGGAAGTATAGTCTTGAGCGTGTTGCTTGTCTCTGGACTTTGTACGTTCTTCTTTGTGTTCTGACCGTCCTTCTCTCTCTGAGTTTTTCATCGAACCCTGAAAGGAACGAGAGGAACGTGTATCAGTATCCTGATACTTGTCAGGTTTCCTAATATTATCCCTATTCCTTAGGTTGTACCTCTTCTCAGAGGGCTCCTGTGGAGGAGATCTACCTCGGGATTGAGATCTGTTTCCTTTAAAGTTTTGTTGTTTTTTATTATCCCATTTCTTTTTAGAAGAAGCAGGTGCCTGCTTGGAATTGTCCTTTTCAGGTCTGCCCATCAGTTGGGGTTTTAAAGCTTTCCCACCCAAACTGTCTCTGCCTAATTCTGCATATGCAGTTTCAATTATTTTAGGAAGTTCGTGTTGTTGATCTAACGGACTGAACTCCCTTAGGCGTTGGCGGATTGCCACTGAAGCTGCTTCCCCTTTAATATTAGCTAGTATTATGGGTGATACCTGGTCATAGTTACCTAGTAACTTCATCCCTAAGTTTAGGGCAGGTTCTGCTCTGTACTAGTTTTGTATTTGTCTTAATACATCTGGTACTACAGCTAAGGATGGTATACCATGAGTGCTGGTATAAATGACAGCAAAGACTGTACCCCAAGTGGTACAATCTTCTACTTGTGGTGTTATCCCCATGGGCAAGCAGATTGTTAGCATCCTGTGTTTTTCATATGGGGTAGTATTTGGGAATACTGCCTCAAGCTGAGTTATTTTCTGAGCTACCCAGAATGGCATTTGTTCACGTTTCGAGTGATTTTAGGTGTTGTACCCTGAGACTGAGTACCATTTGCTGCAACTGTTGCTGGTTGGACTGTGAAAGTCCTCATGACAAATTGTGTCAAGTTTCTGTAGATTTTGATTAAATCTTTGTGTTGTATGAGTAAGTCTACCTGTGGCATTGTTTCAATGTCAGGATGTGGTGTGTAGGCTGCTAATATCGGCCATGTTGCCCCTTCTCCTCCGAGCAGGCCTAATCTTACTCTACTTCTTATGTGGGGTAGGGCGCCTTTAAACCAGTATAAATGTTCCTGGTACGTGAGTGTAAGCTCTATGTCCTCGAACGGACCATATTCCACTGGTGCATCTCCTTCTGTATAGTAGTGAAATGTGTGTGTTCTTGCATCTGCTTCTGGGAATGTAACCCACGAATAGAATACCTCTGTTTTGTTTGATTCGTATGCCTCAATCACGAAAGCCACCCCTAGCTTGTAAACCATTTTCTAATAGTTTCAGGGTGATTGTATGTCTGAATTTAGGTGCAATTTGAATTGCATTTGTATCTTCTTCTCCGTCTGAGACGTGTAGATTTACTACTGGGTTATTTCCTCCCTCAGTCATTTTTAAAATAGAGAAGTTTGTTCAAGGAAACTAAGATAAGGTTTTATTTGCACAATTTAGGAACACTGTGTCCTTCAAGCTTGATTAACCAACAGCTAATAAATAGGATTTTTTGCCTACTCAGCTCTGGCGGAATTTGTGCCCACCTACTCCAGACGTCTCTGGTGTTTGTGAGTAGGGGTCTCTGAGAATAGCATGACTGAACTTCTCAGATTCTACTGTTAAATAAGTACCCAACCAACATTGGCGGCGCCATGTCGTGTAGTTCCTATATATAACCTATACAGAATCTGCGGGTTCGGATAACATGAACTGTGAGCTTGGTGGCAGACTGAATCTGAACACCCCCACCGAAAATGTTAACATGTTTGCATTAGCTAGCTCACAGTGCCACTAATGTCTCCTCTTATCGGGGAGAGAATAGTTTCTGGCAACCTCAGAATATGACAACCCAGATCCCTCAGGATCGTGGAAACAATGTACTACTTTTCGCTCAGTCACTCGTGCTCACTTGTTCGGTCTCAGAGAGTTACACAGAAGAAACAGTTGGGCGTGTTACAATAAGTATTTATTGCACAGTTGTTCTTCTAGTGTAAAATAGATGTGCTGCAATAATTGTTAGACAGTAGCAGATATATATAATCAGCAGTATAGTGAATATAAATGGATAGTACAGTTCTACCATTTTGCAATAATCATAAATGCATACATGAATAAAAAATGCATGATAAAAGAAAGCGCGTACTCCTACGATGCCTATCTCGATGTATCTAAGTGTACCTAGCATGTGAGTAGGTGTGAAGCCAAGAATCCTTCTAGGATTTAGTCGAACCCCATTACCTGAAGTGTGAGAATGTAAGAGCCCGTCCTGGTCTCGAGTTGGACACCCCGCAAGGGATGTGTTAGACCACTGTCAGCTGGAGCGTCTGCATGCAGGAGCCTCAGCGTCTCTGGTCAGTGTGTCGGCCTGGAAGTCTCGGTTCCCTCTAACTAACACTAGCAAGATGTGCTGTATTTATACAGAGAGTATCTAGGGTTCCTTTGTCCCTTGTTTCTTGTGTTAGCCATTGTTGGATTTGAGGATGACGTATGGGATGAACCTTGTACGTAGATATTATGCAGGTGGTGTAGCCCCAGCCTGGTTTCCAAGAACCCTTATGAATATTCATTCATACTGTGTGAGTCTATTCATGAAGTTATAGGACACTATTGTTCAGGGAGAAACCCTCCTTCTTCGCCCAGGACTAGAACTAGGTAAAGGTTCAATCCTAGAAGGTCCGTTACTGTGTAGTGTAGGGGAGGTAATATAGGTGAAGGTGTATGATATTACCCGGGCCTATATTAGGGTACCTATATGTAACATAACAAGGCTAGAGGGCACAACACATTGGGCCCTTCTGTTAGCCCCTTTCCGGGCTTTCTTGTTTCGTGGAGGAAGAGAAACACATGAGCGATAAAGAGCAACGTGGATAAAAGCACACAAGGGAGACAGGTGGGGAACACATGCACTCTCTTGGAGTGCTCAAGAAAAATAAAATAGTTCCTAAAGAGAAGGCATAGAAGACATTCTATCAAAGAGATGGTAAAGAGGCTATACTCCATGGGTGGGGCAAACACAAGATAAACAGCCTGAAATGAAGAAAGACATCAAATAGAAAGTAAGCAAATAGGAGTGACCGTAAAGGCAACAAATGGTATGCAATGGGCAGGCTGCAAACCCTTGTATCTGCTTCATTAGCCCACAATAAGTCTTCTGGAACCAGTTTGCACTGTCTGATGTGGCTCCTGCCTTTTATTTATCTAAACTGTTTTTATCTATAAGCCCTGTGGAATTTGAATTCCTGCTATTATTGCTTATATTATAAATCGTTCAACTGACCATCTGAAGAGATCAATTCTAAATAAATAGCTTTAATGAATAACAGAATTCAATAAAATCATAGGCAGGACTGAATCGGGTGGTCAGTGGTAGGCCATATTCTGCCTGCTTATCTCCATTTGTAGTGAAGGACTTCTTAACCCTTGGCAGGAACGAGAAGAGAGCACTAGCTCTGTAAGAAGATGAAAGATGTTTCCTTTGATGGAGTGAGGGTCACCACACTGGTTTGAGATACTTTAATAGTCAAAAGGAGAAAAGCATGGATGAGAGATTGAAATGTAAATGGGGCACAAATACGCATTCTCTTCAGAATACTATTTGCGTGTGTTCAACTTGTGAAATGAAACCTGCTTGATTAAGCTCCCTGAAACTGTAACTTGCGACAGACATATTTTCTACTTGGACTAATAATGCCCATAGGATGTGCCATCTTTGGTGCTACAACAGCTTTGGCACAAGAGACATGGAGTCTACAAATGATGCAGTAACTGTGTACATCATACATTTAAAGGCCTCCTCCTGCCTCTCATAAGCTCACCTAATGAAACTGGTTGTATACTTGGCAGTATTTTAGCCATGTTATTAATACTAGAAAAGTGAGTAGTGGGGTATAAAGGTGGGCCATGCCTTCCATTGGGGAGTTTGCCCCACAGATAATTTGAGGTGATCCCATTGTTCGAATTCTCTGTGACTCTCAGAGTAATAATATTTTGCTTTTGAAATGAACCCTTTACAGACTCAATCAAAACATGAACCAGAGTGCTCCTCACAAGCTTTTAGACCCAATTAGTGGAAATTGCTCAAATACCTTGCAAGCATCACAAACATACTTAGAACAGCAGCAGTAATAAATAGTATTCTTCCTTCAGTCTGTCTGCCACTTAACAAGACCTCTGTTCTTTTCTGCTTCCACAGGCCAGACTTTCAGTGAAATGAATAGAGGAGGCCAATGGAGGCCTCACTTGAACCAGTGCTTAATTTGTGAAAGATAGAGTGCCAGTGCCCAAAGGTCTGCTCAAAGCCTCCAGCCGGTGCAATTAAACATGAGTGCGCCACATGCCAAGGATAGTAGCCTTACATCCACCTCATGCCTCTTTAATCCATTAAAGACACTCCCTGCACCTTTATTGCACTCTTGCTGGTGCCTGCTTTTCTGTTTGTGATGGTTTTGCCGACTTCTCTTCCCCCGTCTTTCCAATCTGTGTGTTTTCCCTCTCTTGCACTTGGTAAACATCTGACATGGAAAAATAAGTGCTGTTCCCCAAAAATAGATGCCAGTGACTCACAACAGCAACCACTGGCTCAAATTAAGCACTGTCGCCTCCTGCACTACAATACTCTCACCTTTTCTGACTATTCAAGGAATATTTGAGGGACAACTCCAGTGTTTCATCCTATCCTGGGATCACTGCTTCATTGATATACAGATTCAGTTCATAATCAAGAGAGGCTTTCCTATCTGTTCCAGTTCATCCGTACTTCACAGAGCCATCATCAGTAAAGAATACCGTTAAATGAAAGACAATGGAAGGCTTTTTTCAGACTTGGTCTCTGGAAAACATATATTAGGGGCTGTGTATATATATATATATATATAGCTCAATAAGACCACCACTGTTCGCAATAACCATCCAGCACTCCAAGGGGTACTAATCACTCGGTTTTATTTTCTCAGTAACGACAACATCTACGCGTTTCGGCGGCCTTTACTAATCACTCGGTTTTATTTTCTCAGTAACAACAACATCTACGCGTTTCAGCGGCTTCACGCTGCCTTGTTCACGATGTAAAAGCGCCATTTTTTTCACATTAAAATAACTCTCATAACTAACGACATTAACGAAGGACTTAACCTTTCTTGGCACCATAGAGTTCATCACATCCTCAATACGGGCGCCATCTTAGAACATGTTTGATTAAACCATATTATAAATGATTTTAGGTGTTCTGCTAGTGCATATACTTTGTTTACACTTATTAAACAAGCATTGTATTAGTATTGACACAACATAGCAAAACTTTTGTGTTCAATCACAAAATCTGAATTCATATATTTCGCAGCAAAATAAATTACTTGCTTTCTCTTACAGTACCTGATTGATCATTTACATATCTACATGTCATTTGGCTGCCCTTTTCCATTATATGTGTGCCATTTATTTTTTATTTTATGACAGACATTCCTCAAAATAAAGTGCTAGTGCTTGACTTTGACATTCACTTCATATTTTATAAAAAAGTGCTAGTGCTTCAATTATACAGTACCATCTTCTCAAAAGTGATAGTGGTTGGGTATACATGAATCGTTTCCTTTCCAACTAATCCCTGTATACTTCCCTACAGTACTCGACAATTCTAAAGTGCAAGTGCTTTTTAGTATATTATTTTTATAAAAACAGAAAACATCATATACTTTACAATACACTCTTAAAAAACGTTTTTTTGAGAAAGATTCTCTTTTTTCTTTTTTCCATTTCTTTTCATTCTCCAAACTCATATCTAAACGAGTATTCTACTGTACTGTAATAAATATAAAGTGTTATGTCTAAAGTATTTCAAACTAAAGTGTCAATGCCCTTCGTTTTAAATCTTCCCATAAATAAACTTAAACAAAAAACAAATGGTTCTAGAATGTGCAGGCTCATCTCTATTCTCTTAGTCTCATCATCATTTTAATACAAGCAAGTATATAGGTCCTCATCTACATTCAGCCCATGAGGTTCCTTGCTATCGAACTCCAATATAAAGTATGTCTCTAGCCTACGGAGTTCCTTCTCCCTATTCCCACCTCTCTTTTTTCTGGGAATTTCGGCTATGCAGCTATACTGCAAGCACATGGGATTACTCTGATGATGAGTTTCAAAATGTCTAGCAATCGGATATGTCCTATCCTGATTGATAATTGCTCTCCGATGTTGCAAAATTCTTTTATATACAGGCAAGGTGGTACTCCCTATATAAATCTTCTCGCAAGGACATTGCAGCATGTAGACCACAAAACTTGATCTACAGGTTAAAAAGCCCTTAATTGTAATGGTTTTATTAAAAGATGTTTTAAAATGCGTACGATTCATTCCATGATGGCACGCCTTACACTTAAAACACTTCCTGAAACCCATTTTCTGTTGAAGCCATGTGGGGGCTCCCCCCCCTCCTTTCTTGATATTCACTCTTCACAATCCGATCTTTTAACGATTTCGACTTTCTATATGTTATATCAGGATGTTTACTCACTTTAGGGCCCAATATCGGATCATTTCTTACCAGATGCCAGTGTTTATTTAAAATGGACCTCACCTCCTTGTGTTTGATATTGAAAGTTGTTATAAATTGATGATTATCCAAACCCTGCTGTAGTTTTATACTTTTTCTCTGTTGGGTTCCGGATGGTTCAAATAACACCCTCTGTCTTTCCAAATTCCTAGCTTTTGTGGCAGCTCCACTTATGACTCCTGGTGAATACCCTCTCTGTAGAAACCTGCTGGTCATTTCCTGTTCTATTCTACAATATTCCTTTGGGTTGCTACATGCTCTCCGCGCCCTGTAAAGCTCCCTAAAGGGTATACTACTGATGAGTGGTGCAGGGTGGGAGCTCCCCGCATGTAGAATAGTATTACCAGCTGTTGGCTTCCTAAAGATGGTCGTTTCTAGTTTCCCTTCCACTGGTCTTATCCTAATGTCCAAGAAATCTATGGAGGTTCTACTAAAATGTCCTACAAACTTCAAATTAAGAGTATTCTAGTTAAGGTCCCTGATGAACAGTTCTATATCAGTTTCTGTGCCCTGCCACAGCACAAAGACGTCATCTATGAACATCATATATATATATATATATTATCTACTGGCGGTCGCCAGTAGATAGTTATAGTTAGGACCTTTATCCATAGGAAATCCGCAACATTCTATTTGAAATAACTCTTGCGTCGGTTGACGAATCTTCACGAAAGCTTCCAACTTGTTGGGGCGCTCCGCTCCTACCCTGAAAGTCTCGGGTTGATTCGTCAAGCGGGGGACGAGAAAAAAGGGGGGTCCCAAAACGCGTTTTCTCCATGTTAATTCCCATAGGAAATTTTAGCCCCGGCTACAGCCCGAACTGCTGAACGGAATTACACCAAATTTTGCAAAAGGTAGCGCTTGGTTCAGAAAGCGACCTTTTTTAAATGGTGTAAATCCGTTCAGTAGTTGCGGAGAAATTCAAAAAATAAGAGTGAAAAAATCGATTTCCCATAGGAAACTTTATGCAAAGGCTACAGCAAAAACTGCTGAACGGAATTACACCAAATTTGGCAAAAAGGTAGTGCTTGGTTCAGAAAGCCCCCTTTTAAAAATGGTGTAAATCCGTTGAGTAGTTGCTGAGAAAATCCAAAATAAAAGTTTCGATATTTAGAGGCACGGAGGATCCGCGCACCCTCCCGACCACGAGCTACATGCTAATTGGCTGTCAACACTCCAAACCAGGAAGTGTTGGCAGCCATCTTGTTCCTCGGTAGAACCGAGGGACAAGAAAAGACAAAAACAAGGGTGCAAAACGCAAAAAGGGGGCTGGGTAGAAACACCCTGACCCTTACCCCTGCTCAGGGGGTCCTACAAGGACCCCCAGGGCCAAAAAATTCTTTTTATTTTTTTTTAAAATCGGCAGAAAACGCGCTGGGTGCGCGGATCCTGCCAATAAAAAAAAAAACCCAAGCGCGGACTCCCGCGCTTCGTGGTTAATTGGCCCCTGGGTGGGCCAAGTCCCGGGGGCATGCGGGGTTTTATTATTAATTATATGGGGGCCTCTAAGGCCCCCAAGCCCCGGGGACCGCCACCCCCGGGGCTTTAAACAAAATGGTGCGGGAGGGCTCTGAGCCTTCCCGCAGCCCCGGGACCGCTACCCCCCGGGGCTTCTTTTTAAAAAATTAAATCACGTGTGTGGGGGGGCTCCAGCCCCCCCACACGCCCCGGGGACCGCCACCTCCCCGGGGCACTAACAAATTTAAAATGGGGGTCCGTTTTGGACCCCGAAGCCCGGAGACCACCACCTCCCCGGGGCTTTGCAGATGTGGGGAGGGGGCTGTGCGGCCCCCTCCTGGAGCCATTGATGGCCCTGGGGACCGCCACCCCCCAGGGCCGGCTCCTGCAGTGTCCCGGGGTGCTCACCCCGGGACACTGTAGTTTGCTGCTTCATTGAAGCGAGAGCAGGAAACCTGATCTCGCTTCAATGAAGCAAAGCAGATTGCTTTTCCACATGGGGAGCTGCATGTCAGCAGCTCCCCATGTGGAAAAGCAATGCCGGCTCCTGAGGGATGCGGGGAGCCGGCTGGGACCATGGGGGGATTGGGGACCTCCCCACGGTCCCCAATGGAGAGGGCCAGCCCCGGGGGATGGGGTCCCCGGGGCAAGTAGTGGCCCGGGAGGGGGGCCACGTGGCCCCCCTCCCCCCCAAAAAATAAAAAAAAATAAAGGCCTGCCCCGGGGACCCCATCCCCCGGGGCAGGCCTTTATTTTTTTTTATTTTTTGGGGGGGGGAGGGGGGCCACGCAGCCCCCCTCCTTAAAAAAAAGAATAAAAAGAGTGGCCACACGTTTGCAGAGGGGGAACGAATTCCCCTTGAATACTGGGGGTCCCTGGGGGCCAACTAGCCCACCAGGAACCTCCAGTATGCGCCAGGGGGCTGCGTTGCAGAGAGGTGTACAGAGGCCACGCCCCTTTTTACACCTCTCTGCAACGCAGCTCTGTGGCGCTTACTGGAGGTACCTGGTGGGATAGTTGGACACCAGGGACCCTCAGGATTCAAGGGGACTTAATCCCCCAACTTAAAACGCGCCACGGGTCGCGTTTGCACAGTGGTGAAGGGAGGGGGTGGGGCTTCAGGTGACATGTGTGCAAACAGGCCTCGTGGCGCATTTTAAGACGGGGAATTAAATCCCCTTCAATCCTGAGGGTCCCTGGAGGCCAACTAGCCCACCAGGTGCCTCCAGGAAGCGCCACGGAGCTGCGTTGCAGAGTATTGTAAAAAGGGGCGTGGCCTCTGAACACCTCTCTGCAACACAGCTCTCTGGCGCATACTGGAGGTATCTGGTGGGCCAGTTGGCCCCTAGGGACCCTCGGGATTGAGGAGGAATTAATTCTCCAACTTAAAACGCGCCACAGGGCGTGTTTGCAGACATGTCACCTCAGGCCCCACCCCCTTCCTTCACCATTGTGCAAATATTCCTCTAAAATCAGCCGAACTACGAATTCCGATTTACTCACCTGTTATCAGGAGAGACCTCAGTGCTGCATCTTTGAGCCCAGTACTGATCCTTAGAAGTAATTTTAACCGTACTTACCAGTAACTTGAATTTCCTTCCATAGGATATAATTGCCTGCTTTTTGCTGAAAACGTTTCTAAGTGTCGATTTTTGAAACATACAAATATTCCTCTAAAATCAGCAGAACTACGAATTCCGATTTACTCACCTGTTATCAGGAGAGACCTCAGTGCTGCATCTTTCAGCCCAGTACAGATCCTGAAAAGTAATTCTAACCGTACTTACCAGTAACTTGAATTTCCTTCCATAGGCTAACATTGACTGGTTTCACTTGGAAATTCTTCTAAGTGTTGAGTTTTGGAACTTTATAATATTCCTCTAAAATCAGCCGAACTACGAATTCCAATTTACTCACCTGTTATCAGGAGAGAACCCAGTGCTGCATCTTTTAGCCCAGCACTGACCCTGATAAGTAATTCTAACCGTACTTACCAGTAACTTGTATTTCCTTCCATTGGAATCCATTGTCTGGTTTTCCGCAGAAAAGTTTCAAAGTACCGTTTTTCACAAACTACAAAAATTCCTTAAAAATCACCTGTATGACTTAAACGCATTCTTTGAACTGTTTACAGGAGATGCACCAGTGCTGGATCCAGGATCCACCACTGAGTAAGAAAAAGTAACAATAACACTACTTACCTGCTAAGTGAATTTCCTCCCATAGGATAACATTGGTGATTCTATGTGAAAAAGTTTCTAAGTGTCAACTTTTAAAATACAATAATATTCCTTAAAAATCACTACTGTAACCAAAACGCTTTTACTCAACTGTTTACAGGAGATGTCCCAGGACTGAATCTAGGATCCAGTCCTGTGGTTAGAAAAGTAATCCATAAAGTAACTAATTGCATTTAACTAGAAATTCACATTGAGCTCAATGTTGCATTGTGTTTGAAATTGTGTTGCCCATTGCAACAACTGTAACTACTGTACTTAAAAGTCTATTGCCTATTTGCAAAGTATTTAAACTAAAGTAATTCATTCTGAGAAAGTATATTTTGTAATGTAATGTATAATGTAATTACAATGTAATTTAAAAAATAAAATATCTAAAAATAAATAGTTTAAAAAAATGTAGTAAATCAGTATCAAAAAAATAAATATAACAATTAATACATTTAAAAATTGTCATTTACAAAACCTTTGAAATTCACTGGAAAAAACCATAGGTTTCAGACATGTTATAGTTAGGAATTAGCATTTAAAAAACCTTTGAAATTCACTGAAAAAACCATAGGTTTCAGGCACGTTATAGTTAGAAATTAGCATTTAAAAACCTTTGAAATTCACTGAAAAAACCATAGGTTTCAGACACGTTATAGTTAGAAATTAGCATTTAAAAAACCTTTGAAATTCACTGAAAAAACCATAGGTTTCAGACACGTTATAGTTAGAAATTTGCATTTAAAAACCTTACAAATTCACTGAAAAAATCAGATTATCACGTGGATTATGTCATCAGTGATGTCATCAGTGATGTCATGTGAGATGTCATCAGTGATGTCATCAGTGATGTCACTGACCATGTCATGAGTGATGTAATATGTGACGTCATCAGCAGTGCATTGCGGGCGTGAGTTATAGTTAGCTGAACTAACTATAACGGGGAATTTCACGGGTTTTGTACGAGTGCAATGTCCAACTAACTATAACTGTCCCTAAAACCTATGTTTTTTTCAGTGAATTTGTAAGGTTTTTTAAATGCAAATTTCTAACTATAACGTGTCTGAAACCTATGGTTTTTTCAGTGAATATATATATATATATATATATATATATATATATATATATATACTTTTACTTCGCATGCGTTACATCGCATGCCTTTACAACGCGGTTGTTACAACGACCGCGTTGTTACAACGCAAACTATTACATCGCAAGTCATTTCAACAACTTGCTGTAGGGGGCGCGCTGGACTTAGGAATAGTATAATTTACTATTCCTACTCCAGTTTGTGCAACAGCAGGGAAGTTGTTTGATTTTAAATCGAACACCAGTGCGCCCACTACAGCAAGTCGTTGATACGACGTGCGATGTATTGGTTCGCGTTGTAAAGGCCTGCGATTTAAGGCATGCGTTGTTATGGCTGTTTCCCATATATATATATATATATTACCTACTGGCGGTCGCCAGTAGGTAGTTGTAGTTATAGTTAGGACCTAGTTTCCATAGGAAAAGCATTTTTTGTTTTCCCAATAACTTTGGCGCCGGTTGACAAATGTATGCGAAATTTTCAAAACTAGTGGCCCGCTCCGGTCAGCTCCTGTCTTGAAAGTGTTGGGGTGATTCGACAAGCGGGGACCGAGAAAAAGGGGGTTCCCAAAACACGTTTTCCCCATGTAATTTACCATAGGAAACTTTAGACACGGCTACAGCCGAACTGCTGAACGGAATTACACCAAATTTGGCAAAAAGGTAGCCCTTGGTTCAGAAAGAGCCCTTTTGTTAAATGGTGTAAATCCGTTCAGTAGATTTTGAGATATTAAAGGAAAAAAATATTTATATATGTGGGCAGAGCCTAACCCCGAGCACGAGCTTGGCTCTAATTGGCTGCCAACACTTCAAACCAGGAAGTGTTGGCAGCCATCTTGTGCCTCGCATCAAGTGAAAATTAATGTAACTGCCACTAACAGCAGCAGTTGGGGTTAGTTTGCTGCTGCTATTAGCTCGTGTGTAGGAACAGAATCAGGTGCACAGAGCTGGCGACTGAGCTGAACCTTGTACTCTTCGACAGACGGAAATGTGGAGTGTTATTAGCAACAGAACCGGATTAATCTGTAGCAGCGACTACATGCTTCAGTGTGTGCATTTAAATAAGTTAAAGTGAGAACATGTGTCGTATGTCATCTGCCTGTGCAAAAAAACGCAATCAGTTTCTCTTTCCGGTCGACGGCACGAAGAAAATAGCAAGGTGGGTTCAGGGACCGGTGTAGTGGGAGGCATGCTAGTGCCTGTAGGGGACCAGAGTCACAGCAGTGATTTTAACACGGGAGCTTACCACGATATGCGGGGGGCCTCCGGACCCAGGGCAGAACGTGCCTATGCGGTTTTGTCTACGGAACCGGTAGTGAATGTTTCAGGGTTAATAAAGGTTCAAAACCATTAAACTTGTTGACTTATCGGTTGTACAGCATTATATAGATTGTCGCTGTCTGTTATTCTGTACATTATTTGTCTACGGGTCGTCCAGCTCTGTCGGGAGGCCGCACGGCTGTGGATGAGCCTGTGTAGTAAGGGGTGGCTCACCTGTTTAAGCGGTCGACTTCGGTCCGGAGGACCAGGGTTCGAGGTTGGATCGAAGCGCAATGGTTCAGTTGCCGGACAAACCTAATAAATATTAAGGGCTTTGTTTTTTGTCATCTTGTCATTTTGGAAATGGGCATGGAGGCATTTGGTTGAGGCTGCGCTACCTGTAGGAGGTGGCGCTTTAAAACGGATCACCTCTACCTCTACCAGATGTACTTTATTGGAGCCATAGCCTGCGGGATGCCAGATTTATGGTAATGAAGTAGGTGTTGTGGCATAATTACACAGACTGCAGGGCATAATGGGAGGTAGGTTGCTGAACATGTTTAATCGGGGCAGTCGAAATGTGGCAGTTTCTCGATGTGTCGATTCAGTCATAATTTACTTTGCATTAATACATTGGGCTATTTCTGGATACACGGGTAACAGTTTTTCTGAAACAGGCCTGGTTTTTCACTTCCGATTCCTGGTGGGGCACTTACATTCAAAGGCTGGAAGGCCGGGCAGATTAGATTTATGCCCGCCGTCAGCAAGGCAGGGAGAGAGCGGGCCCATACATGAGAGAGAATTCTTTCTATTATTAGAGTTCTTGCCCACAAAAGGAAAACGGATCACCACTCCCTCGTGCCATATGTTGGTGCATTGCAAATATGCTTTACTAGAGCCATAGCATTGATGAATGGCAGTCGGAAGGCACTGAATACTGTACTTCCCTTTATCAGAACGCTTCATGGCTATTTCCCGAATGAAATGGTTTGGTGCTGCTACGTGGAAGCATTTTCGGATTGCAGTGATCTAGGGGTAGTGAGCCATGCAACGTTGCAAGGAGACAATGCATGAGCTTGTGTGTAAAAATAAATAAATAAATAAAATAAAAATTATGGTAGTGGGGCGATGTGGTGACGTTGCGTGACGTTATTTTTCGGTACATTCCTGATTTGGGTTGTTTTCCAGTTTTACTCAACACGTATTAGGGTTGTCATAGCTTAAAATATTTGCAACACACATGTAGTTCCTTTTGGCTACAATTTAATGCCTTGGGAATTTTACATAATCTGGAAAGTGTGCACGTTTTAGTTAATTACGTTCATTAATGGCTGGTTCCGTCGTCTTGCCGGGCCGGGTGTATTAGTTGATTAATGCATCCATGGCGGGGTCCCCGTGTTTGACCTCTTGGTCACAGGTTCAATTCCCCGCGGGTACACTTAGCCTTTTCATCTTGGCGCAGGTAGGCAAATAAGCACAATTCAGTTGGAAAATAAGCATCTGTTATTCAGCACCTAGATGCCCCCTTTTCGGGGAGGAAATGCCTGGTGCAAGTACAAGTCATGCTTTGTGGCAGTAATATGGATGGGCTGCTGCAACCTGGTAGTCACCCTTTGCTAGTTGGGATGGTGGTTTCAATGTTTGCAGCCCTAAAGCACAACATTTCCTTGTGGATATGTTCAGGGGTTCTCATCCACGGGTTGACCATGGGGTGTAAATCATTTGTTGCAAGTTAAAACAATGATTTCCTATCATCACAAGCAGCTATTGTATTGGTAGGCAATTTGCATATTACACAGTGCGGGTTTTAGGCTATTGGGGTATAATGTGGGAATCTTCACCCTTCACTAATGCTCCCCTTAGCTCTATTAGATGTCATTTGCCTTCACATTAGTGACAGTCTGAGGTGGTATCTATCTGTCCGTCCGGAATACAAAGATAGAATTCATGCCTAGCTTTAATTACAGTTACCTGTGGTGTGGAGTCAACAAATGGTTGTTGGCACATGGGGATCCCTGTTTTAGAGTGCGGAATGAGGAAGTGGGGTACTTAGCTCTCTGTTGCACTTACCATACGCGGGCTTTGGGAGTTTGGACATTAAAACGTAGACAATACAGTTGCTGATGCCCTCTCTCATTAAACTAACAATATACACAGCACTATAGCCGCAAGCTGACGGTTTGAACCACAGCTGTAACACAGTATCACAACCATCTCAAGCCACACCCATAGCGGCGATGGTGGGGTTTGCACGGGGCACTGCCAGCATCACTTAGGTGGCAAGGGGACAACGTGAGGGGTTGCTCATCACTTGATTTTCTCCCCAGGGTGTACGGTCCAATTCCCCTGCAATACATACTCTCTGGCAGGTAGCAAAGAGGTTAACTGCATTTTATAGCTCATCCCAATTACGTGTAAAGATTTATTGTTGACGTAATCTGTGGGGAGTTGTTAGGAATTCAATCAATTGTAGGATAGCTTTATGCATTGCCAAATATTTATTTGCAGAATTTCTCTTTCCCTTTCAGGTGTCAACAGTCTTGTGTGAGGCTGATGGTGTACTCTACACTTAACAAGGAGTGGGCATTGGGAAAGAAATGCATTTTCAAAGCTCATCCCGATACCAGGTAGCGATTTCTTTATAACATAATCCACATGCAATGTGGGGTTTTGTGTCAGCAGTCCTTGGTAAGGGCTGATGGTGTCAGGCACATTTAACATGTAGTGGACTTTGAAACGGAAATACATTTCAAATGCTCATCCCAATAATTTGTAGAGATGTAGTGGGAGTTGCTTAATTGCCAAGTATTTATAGACAAGTTTCTCTTTTCCATTCAAAAGCAGCAGTCCTTTGTAAGGTCTGATGGGGTGCAACAAAATTAGCATGGAGTGGGCTTTCAGAAGGAAATGCATGGGGAAAACACATCCCATTAACGGGGGCGATTTATTGGTGGCATTTTCCGCAGGCAATGGTAATTACTAAATCACTCATAATTAGGGTGGCTTTCCTAAGTTGCTAAGTATTTATAGGCAGAGTACGGTTTCTGGTGGGGTGCAACAAAATTAACATGGAGTGGGTTTTCAGAAGGAAATGCAAGGGGGAAACACATCCCATCAACACCTCTGCAATTTATTGGTGTATAATACACGGGCAATGGTAATTACTAAAATCACTCATAATTAGGGTGGCTTTCCATTTGGCCCAGTATTTATAGGCAAAGTAAGGTTTTTTCCCTTTCTGTCACATATCAGCTCTACTTTGGTGGACGGATTGCTGTGCGACACAATTAACATGTAGTGGCCCTTGGGGAGGAAATCCATTTTAAGTACTTATCCCAATAACGGGTACTGATCTATGGGGCTTTAATTAATGTTGTCAAATATTTACTTGCAAGGTTTCTCTTTCCTTTTTAGGTGTCAGCAGTCCTTAGTGAGGTCTGCTGGTGTATAGCACAATTAACATGGAATAAGCCTCAGGAACAGAAGGCATTTTAAAGCAAGCAAACCCTAATAACGGGTTGCAATTTATTTCTGCAATTATCCTCAGACACTGGGAATTTGCTAACAAATCCATCTACAGTATGGTAGCTGTATTTAATAGCCAAAAATCTATAGACACAGGTCTCTTTTTCATTTCAGTGTCAGCAGGACTGAGTTATTTCAAATGCATTATGGAACACATCATATGTTTGTGGTGCTCTACCACTCCGCAGCACTCAAAGCTGGAGAAGTTTTGAAAGCTTGTCTAACAGCTAAGGATAATCTTTATGTACCTCTTTTGACTCTTTCTGCACTTTTCTTGCCTTTTTCTGCACCTCTCTTCACTCTTTCTGCACAACTGTTGTCTCTTTCTGCACCTCATTTGCTTCTTTCTGCACCCCTGTTGTCTCTTTGTGCACTCGTCTTCCCTCTTTCTGTACCTTTCCTGACTGTTTTTGCATCTCACTTGCTTCCTTCTGCACTTTTCTCGCTTCTTTCTACACCTCTGTTGCTTCTTTCAGCAATTCTCTTGCCTCTTTGTGCACTTCTCTTGCCTGTTTCTGCACTTCTATTGCCTCTTTCTGCACCCCTGTTGCTTCATTCTGCACTTTCCATGCTTCTTTCTGCACCTGTCTTGCTTCTTTCTGCACCCCTGTTGTCTCTTTATGTACCTCTTTTGCCTCTTTCTGCACTTTTCTTGCCTTTTTCTGCACCTCTCTTCCCTCTTTCTGTATGTCTGTTGCCTCTTTCTGCACCACATGTGCTTCTTTCTGCACCCCTGTTGTCTCTTTCTGCACTCGTCTTCCCTCTTTCTGTACCTTTCCTGCCTGTTTTTGCATCTTACTTGCCTCTTTCTGTACTTTTCTTGCTTCTTTCTACACCTCTGTTGCTTCTTTCAGCAATTCTCTTGCCTGTTTCTGCACCTCTCTTGCCTGTTTCTGCACCTCTCTTGCCTCTTTTTGCACCTCTGTTGGCTCTTTCTGCACCTCACTTGCTCCTTGCTACACTTCTCTTGCCTCTTTCTACACCCCTGTTGCTTCATTCTGCACTTTCCATGCTTCTTTCTGCACCTGTCTTGTTTCTTTCTGCACCCCTGTTGTCTCTTTATGTACCTCTTTTGCCTCTTTCTGCATTTTTCTTGCCTTTTTCTGCACTTCTCTTCCTTCTTTCCGCATCCCTCCTGCCTTTTTCTGTACCTCTCTTGCCTCTTTGTGCACCCATCCTACCTTTTTCTGTACCCCTCTTGCCTCTCTCTCCACCCCTCTTCCCTCTTTCTGCACCTCTGTTGGTTCTTTCTGCACTGCTCTTGCTTCTATCTGCACCTTACTTGCGTCTTTCTGCACTTCTCTTGCTTCTTTCTACACCTCTGTTGCTTCTTTCAGCAATTCTCTTGCCTCTTTCTGCACTTCTCTTCCTTCTTTCTGCACCCCTCCTGCCTCTTTCTGTACCTCTCTTGCCTCTTTGTGCACCTCTCCTACCCCTTTATGCATCCCTTTTGCCTCTTTTTACATCTCTGTTGGTTCTTTCTGCACTGCTCTTGCTTCTTTCTGCACCTCACTTGCCTCTTTCTGCGCTTCACTTGCTTTTTTCTGCACCTCCCTTGCCTCTTTCGGCACCTGTGTTGCTTCTTTCTGCACTTCTCTTGCCTCCTTCTGCACCTCTTAGTTAGAGGTAGTTTTAATCCCCCTGCCCTATTATGTACTAGGGCCATACAGGGGAGGTCATGCCAATCACAGGGGTACCCCAACCCATAGTGTACCCTAGTGTATGTAGGTGTTTTCACTGTATTCTAAGTGTCTTTCAGCATAGCACTGGCTCCAGGCCTGGTTAGTCAGAGTCAGTTACCACCAGTACCCGTCAGCAAAAAGTTGGGGGCACAGGATGACTTTGCAACAAGGTCTCTTTCTACTCCTCTGTTTATTCTTTGTGCACATCTCTTGCTTCTTTCTGCACCTTTCTTCGTCTTTCTGGACTTCTGTTGCCTCTTTCTGCATTTCTCTTGCTTCTTTCTGTGCCTTTCTTCCTCTTTCTGCACATGTCCTACCTTTGTAGGCATAGTTAGAAATTAGCATTTAAATAATCTTTGAAATTCACTGAAAAAAACCACAGGTTTCAGGGACGTTATAGTTAGAAATTAGCATTTAAAAAACCTTTGAAATTCACTGAAAAAACCATAGGTTTCAGGGACGTTATAGTTAGAAATTAGCATGTAAAAAACCTAGGAAATTCACTGAAAAAACCACAGGTTTCAGGGACGTTATAGTTAGTTGGACATTTCACTCGTACAAAACCAGAGAAATTCGGCCGTTATAGTTAGTTCAGCTAACTATAACTCGCGCCCCCGCAATGCACTGCTGATGATGTCACATATTACATCATTCATGACATGGTCAGTGACATCACTGATGACATTTCAGTGAATATATATATATATCACTGTACACACTGAGTACTGTTTATGTATTATGGTTTGTTCAATTTCTGCTTTTAAAAACAGCCATTTATAAAGTTGGATGGATGGATGGACGGACTCTCCATTGTCTCATGAGTAAATGTTCTCACAGTTATCTGCCCCATCTCTGCCTACAAACCGAGCACACATTGTGATGAGGACATTATATGATGCTACATCACTGGTGGTTAAATGAGAAAATATCCTTCAGCTTTACAGACGTAGGGAGCACATGAGGAGGACTGGGGATAATCTTAAAATTGGCTTCTGCAGGCAAGAGTATAATAGCTGTTTTTAAAATATTGCAAACGTTCTGTACATGTCATCAATGGGACAATGTACTAATTGCTATTCTTTTCATATGATGTGAATGTAGAGCAGTATCTTTGCCTTCAAAATGGTCTCCAGGTTGCATTCATGTCATCATCTGCATTACTGTGCCTACTGTTGTCAGACTCTGTTAATGTAGATATTCAGTGCTACATACCTACAGCCTGGTTTGATCTAAACCAATGCCTATGAGCAAGTGAGCAAGCCAGAAGCTTGCAACCAAACAATTTGTTGCTAGGCCTGAAAAGGAAAATAAATCTCTACAAGGTATCTAACACAACAGGAGATCTTAGATGCAGCCAAACTGCGCTTTTTTCCCAACTACATAAATACTAAAGTCTGTACTGATGGCAAAGTATTGATTTCCAGCTCATAAAGAACTGGAAACCACCAACATCCAAGGCACTGCTCAACCTTATCAACTCAACTCCAAAACATAAGAGCCATGACCTCAAGTGGTTCGCATGACACTGGAAAAGCATAATTTGGGTGCCACCCTTTATGTTTGACTAGGCCACATATGTATTTACATATGGCCTCTTGTATTCGTGTGATTTCATGTGATTTAATATCATTAATGTGATGTGGGGCACTGAAAAGTTACAGAAAGTGCGTTTATGGTGTAATCTCGATATTTATACAAGAGTGCTTACTAATGTTTTCCTTTCAGTAACATTGAATTGCAGTTCCTATATATATCTACATTTGTGTGGTTTGAATAATGTTTTAATTCTTATATAATCATTTGAATAGTACTCTGCATCTATATTGTATCTCTATAGGTATCCATAATCATGCATTTAAACATGTACTGAAATATTTTGCCATGTTAACTTGACCAAAGGCCCTAAGCATTTTGATTTCTTACTGCTTAACCTTCAATGAGAAGCTTGCTCAGGTTGCAATGTTTTTCTCTCCCCTGCAGGTGCAGTTATATGATCCCAAGAACAGAGAAGGGCGTGTGAGAGATTGTGAGATAGTGATGTTTGGGAGGAGTACTTTTGGCAAGGATGAGAAGCCTTAACAAACAAAGGGAGGACTACTGTATACAGAATTGGGATACAGGAGGAATCCAACAACGTTCTGATGTGTGGACCAAATGAAAGGAGTTTCAAGTGTAGTTGTAAATATTGAGACGTGATGAGGGGATTCTCGAATGTTCTTCTGTGGGGTTTAATTGGTGATCACACTTCAGCTTTAGTCAGATTCCTTTTAGACTTAGAGGGGTATAGACCTCTTTGTGATATCTCTGTTGTGTGGTTTTATGCTATACAACACCTTTTATTTTGGAAGACTTTTATAGGACTTCTGCTATGCTGACACCTTCCTACTTTACTGGATTTGATTAGCCCTTCCCCAATCAGTGCTTTTAGTTCAGGTTTAATTTAGGACATTTAGATTTCCTCATGCATAATAAGGCAAGAGGACCACAAACTCTATTCCGATCATTGGATTTTGTTTCTGATTTTCTTCATTGCTATAACTGAATTCCTTCTATGTTTCTTGTTATTGAGGCTAACTTTGTGAGAAGATTTGGCCTCCCTGCGGTGAATTAGTATTTTTACAATATTTTGTTATGTTCTTATTTTACTAATCCAGGCCAGTGACATCATCTAGTTATTTGGCAGATTATAAAAATTGCAAACATTTTATGTTTTTCGGATTTTATATACATATTATATACTATGAAACGGGCAGAGTTTTTACGTTTGCGAAGAAATTTGACACTGTTAAGAGACAAGCGTTGGCTACTAAAACCTCTGCTACAGTCGCACCGGCACAATTAGGTTTGGAATTAGGTTTGGAATCATCTTGCACTGATATTAGCAGCAGTGATTCTGACAACAGCAGGGACAGCAGCTTGCAGGCACAACTGCCCACAAATTTCACGCCAGGAGAAGAATTGTTTTTTTTTTTGGAAGACCACCGCCAAACACTGAGGCCTCGCAATCCTGTGAAGAGAACAGGCGAAGGAGAAACAAACGCAGGAAACAGAGGCGCAAACTCAGGAGGCAGCAACAGAGGCAGAGGGGGGAGAGCCAAGAAGTGGTCCCAAAAACAACAACAACAATAAAAAATCCCGATAACACTGTCATCAATCTCTCAGATACCGAGCTAACAACAGCAGAAATACAATTGCTTACACTTGGACTGTCTTTTTGCCCCACAAATAGTTTTAAATATGTGCAATCCAGAGTGGATGTGTTTAAATTTATCCGCAAACTCAAGCTCCTCAAACATTTCAAATTGAATAAAGCAACAGAGGCCCCCTCCCTTATCACACAATCTGGCATGTCTTGCTCCACTCTTCAGGTATCGGACATCAATGTACTTAGATCAATGCACTCTTTGGACCAAAATGATGACAACACTATATGCACCACACAAGAGGAGTTATATGAACTGGGTATCAGGTGCAACAGTCCATCCGTCAGCCCCTTTCGTCCGCCTTCTACCTTTATTCCGATCATGCCCAAAGATGCAATTGACATATTCAGTGACTGTGTCATTGAGGACCTTAAGAAACTGAATAAAAGTGTCTTGCATAAACAGAAGCAAAGAAGGCATTTGGATGTGCAATATTCGATTCTTATGCGCAAGCTACAAAATAACTGCAATGTGATCATTAACAAGGCAGACAAAGGGGGCAATATAGTGTTGTGGCCAAAAGTCCTTTACATGGAGGAAGCATCACATCACCTAAACGATGCTGCTTGCTATAAAAAAGCTACATTTAATGATCTCCGGCAAGTCAAAGATACTGTGTTTAAAGATCTTGGGCCTGTTAAGCAAGAATGAATATTGCTTTTTAAAGAATGATCATCCGACAACACCAGTACTGTATTTCATTCCAAAAGTTCACAAAAATAGTACACCAGTACCAGGGAGACCAATAATATCGGCTCAAAAAAGTCTCTTAGAGCTCCTGTCTAAATATGTTGACTATTTTTTACATGACTTTGTTGAACATCTTCCATCCTTTATTAAAGACACTGGCCATTTCCTTTCCAAACTGCAAACCGCCAAATGGGAGGAGGACTGTTTATTTATTGTAATGGACATTTGCTCCTTGTACACAAGTATTCACCATTCAGACGGTCTTGAAGCGGTCGAGCATTTTCTATCTAAACGCAGTATTCATTTTTATCAACATAATGCTACTCATAAGGCAATGTATGATACACATGTACTCCATTGGTGGAGATATATAGACGATGACTGTGTAATTTGGAAAGGATCCATAGAATCTGCCAATCATTTTGTTGAAATCATTAACACCAATTTGTTAAATTTGAATTTCACCGCCCACATCAGTGACAAATGTGTACAGTTTTTGGATGTGGAGCTATATATTGAGAATAATACTATACATACTAAGCTCCACAGAAAGAGTACAGCTGGAAACTCTATACTTCATGCCAGCAGCTCCCACCCTAACCATTTGATCAGGAGCATTCCATACGGCGAATTTCTGAGAATAAGGAGAATTTGTAGCTCTGATGCTAATCTCAAACTCTGTCAGTCGGAAGCTCTACAACATTTTAGTGCTCGGGGCTGCAAAATTAAAGATTTGAAAGCAACTATGTCCAGGGCCAACAGCCACAGTAGAGAGGTATGTTTACAGAACACCACTCCTAATACCATCTCTAACATTTCTGAGACTTCCAATAATCAATCTGAACCTATTGACTCAGTTAGACTGATAACCACTTATAGTTGCCAGGAAAAGCAAATAAGGAAGATTATTTATAAAAACTGGCCTATAGTGTTGACAGATTTAACACTGTCTCAAATTGTGCCAGATCTTCCTTCCCTAACCTTTAGACGTGCACCCTCCATGAGGGATGCACTTGTGAAAACTAGCCCAGAGGTTAGTGCTTCTAGCACTTGGTTATCAAAAAGGACAGGTTTCTTTAAATGTAGCACGTGCCGTGCCTGTAAATTCGGTAAAAAATACTACACAATACAGTACGGCATTTGAGTCAAAACTAACCAAAATCCAGGGACATTTTACGTGTAGAACGGATTTTGCAGTTTACGTACTAGAATGTACATGCCATCTCCAATATATCGGCAGTACCAGATTGCAGGTGTTTAATCAGATCCTCCAACACCTCCGAGCTATAGTTAACTCAGATCCGAGTTATCCTGTCGCATGTCATTTTAAATTAGTGCATAACAACAATGTTAATGATTTGAGCTATTTTGTGATAGGTTCGGTGCCCAAGTCAATTAGAGGTGGCAACAGAGAGAAGAAACTCCGTCAGTTAGAATCAAATTTTATCCTGTTATTAGACACTAAGATGCCCAATGGCCTCAAAACAGGAGAAGATCTGCACAACTTTTTATAGATTGTTGTCAATATGACTCTATGACATTAGTTGGTGTTCTGTATGTTCCTGGTCTGAACAGGTTCTTGTTATTCAGTTTTTTAGCTCATTTTTTTAACCTGGTTTTACCCAGTTTTACCTGGTTTTAGATGGGTTTTAAACTGTTCTTTTTAGGCCCCTTCTGATTATGTTCTGTATTTGTTAGCATTTTCCGTGATGAGCAGTATGGACATCTATCGATTTGCACTAGAGATATGTTGCAATATTGCACTTGCACTTTATTTGTATATATATCATACTAGTTTCATTATCTAGTTGGATACAATTCTATTTGCCATGACTTTTCACTTTGTTATATGTTTACAGTGCACTTGCACTTTATTTACATATGAAATAGGGATGCCTTTGCCTTCAAATATTTTCTGGTTGCCAACTATGATCGATAATAGTTGGTAATACTTGATGAATTGCACTATTTTGCGCCTGCACTTTACTCTTTAGCACTTCCCTCATGAGCTAGTAATTAAGACATCATTATGGGCATAGGAACTTAGGGGCATATTAGCAAGAACATGCGATAAATATCGCAAACCTTGCTTAGCGCGCCTTTTTTTATCGCCGGCTATCGCTGGATATTACCGCGGAAATAACATGCTATTAGCAAGGTTTATCTCCATTGAGATAAAATATCCAGCGATAGCGGCGAAACCCAGCTTTAACGCGAGAAATCCAGCGATAAAATCCTATCGCTAATTCTGGGGACTTAACCTTACAATCCACCTCCCATTGACTTTCATTGCTAAGTCATGTTTTTATCAGTTCTAAAAACAAGCGCTAATCGGGGTTAGCGCGCGTTTTTATCGCTCGCGGGTATTGCTAATAGGCGATAGGTATGTAAGCGACTGTTTTCTGTCGCTTTTAGTTGGGAACGCCTACCTTGCATGTCATTAGCGATAATTATCGCTGACATGCAAGGCGATGTAAAACCCGGCCGCTATCGCCTGAAAGCTGTCGCTAATGCCTGTTAGCGACAGCTTGCTAATAGGGCGTTAAAAATATCGCCACTTTAGCGGCAAAAAGTGCCGCTAAAGCGGCGATAAAGCCCTTGATAATATGCCCCTATATATGTGGTGTTCTGTATCATCTCAACATTAAGTCATCACATAGTCTTTTTAGATGGAACCTCAATTACCACTTGGTTTTATATGGCAATCATTGTTTTTACAGGTATATATTTAATCATTTGTTGGTTTTTATGACTATGTCGAATTGTTTTCCAATTTTAAATGCATTATAGAAATTTTGAGACTGAAACACTTTCTTTTAATGCATAAGAATGTTTATAGAAACTGATTGCTTAGTATGTCTTCTAGCTCTATGATTCCCAGGGGGGTGGTTGAATTATTTTCACTTTCGTCACTATTTAAGGGTTTCAATTGGTCCAGCGCGTCATGTGATCAAGACCGTGGTAACGCGGTCGAAACGCGTCATGCTGGGCACTTGCCGATACATTTGATTGATGCCAAGGATTTCTGCAATAAAGCACTGCACTTTGGAAAACTACGTTGTGGTCCGTACCTGTGTATCGCCGTTGGTGAATCAGGATTGTGGCTTTTTCATATATATATATATATATATATATATATATATATATATATATATATATACATATATACACACATATATATATATATATATGATAATTTACATAATATTAATTTTGTAAATTTAAAAGGAAATATATATATATACATATATATATATATATATATTCACTGAAAAAACTATAGGTTTTAGGGACAGTTATAGTTACTTGGACATTGCACTCGTACAAAACCCGTGAAATTCCCCGTTATAGTTAGTTCAGCTAACTATAACTCGCGCCCCGCAATGCACTGCTGATGACGTCACATATTACATCACTCATGACATGGTCAGTGACATCACTGATGACATCACTGATGACATCTCAAATGACATCACTGATGACATCATCCAGTTACTGTGTGTTTCTCTAAAGTTTAAATATTTTTAATATATATAGGAAAAGACGTATTGAAGAATGAGTGGGTGTGTAAGTGTCTGTATGGATGATTTAGTAGGTGCGTGACTGACTGTATAAGTGAGTGATTTAACGTATCGTACTGAATGCATGGGTTAGTGACTAAACTGGGTGAATGTCTGTATCCGTCTGTCTGTTGCTGTGTAAGTGGCTGCATGTGTTTGTGAATAGCTACATGAGTGTCTATTTGAGTTATTGAATGCTTGTGTGAGTATCTGTATGGGTGCCTGAGTGTTTGTGTGGGAGGGGTGTGTGCGACTCTGTGCATAGATGTGTGAGTGGGTGATTCACTGGGTGGATGGTTTCAAGAGTGCATCTGTGATAGACTGTATGGGTGGGTAAGTGTGTGTAAGAGTGTGTTAGTGAGTGAATGTTTGTCCCAGTGGTACATGTGTGAGTAACTACATATGTGAAAGGCAGTATATATGTGTGTTGGAGTATATAAATAGCTATAAGCGAGAGTGAGTGATTGTGATAGTGGCTGTATGGATGAGTGTGTGCTTGTATCAGTGATTGTATAAGAGCGTAACAATGTGCTACTATTTGTATGAGTAAGTGAGCTGGTGTGTGTATAACTGTATAGGTGAGTAAATGGCAGTGTGTTTAATTATTTGCATGACTGACTAGGTGTGTGAGTACCTCTATGGATGAGTGGCGTTGTTTGAGTGTCTATATAGGAGTAAGAGTGCATATGATAGTCCTGTACTGAGTGACCGTAAGTATGAGTGACTGTACGGCTGAGTGAGTGGATGTGTGTGTGTAGACCTAAGAATCAGTGAGTGGGTATGTGGTTATTGGTGTTGGAGTGTCTATGGTTTTGCGAATGGCAGTCTGTAATTTAGAGTGGGTGTATCAAAGATTATATTAGGGTGTGAGGAGGTGCATCAGATTATCACGTGGATGATGTCATCAGTGATGTCAGTTGAGATGTCATCAGTGATGTCATCAGTGATGTCACTGACCATGTCATGAGTGATGTAATATGTGACGTCATCAGCAGTGCATTGCGGTGGCGCGAGTTATAGTTAGCTGAACTAACTATAACGGGGGAATTTCACGGGTTTTGTACGAGTGCAATGTCCAAGTAACTATAACTGTCCCTAAAACCTATGGTTTTTTCAGTGAATTTCAAAGGTTTTTTAAATGCTAATTTGTAACTATAACGTGTCTGAAACCTATGGTTTTTTCAGTGAATTTCAAAGGTTTTTTAAATGCTAATTTGTAACTATAACGTGTCTGAAACCTATGGTTTTTCAGTGAATTTCAAAGGTTTTTAAATGCTAATTTCTAACTATAACGTGCCTGAAACCTACGTTTTTTAGTGAATTTCAAAGGTTTTGTAAATGACAATTTTTAAATGTATTAATTGTTATATTAATTTTTTTCATACTGATTTAGTACATTTTTAGAAACAATTTTTTTTACATATTTTATTTTTAAATTACATTGTAATTACATTATACATTACATTACAAAAATACTTTCTCTTAATGAATTACTTTAGTTTAAATACTTTGCAGATAGGCAATAGACTTTTAAGTACAGTAGTTACAGTTGTTGCAATGGGCAACACATTTTCAAACACAATGCAACATTCAGATCAATTGTAAATTTCTAGTTAAATGCAATTAGTTACTTTATGGATTACTTTTCTAACCACAGGACTGGATCCTAGATTCAGTCCTGGTTCATCTCCTGTAAACAGTTGAGTAAAAGCGTTTTGGTTACAGTCGTGATTTTTAAGGAATATTATTGTATTTTAAAAGTTGACACTTAGAAACTTTTCTCATAGAATCACCAATGTTATCCTATGGAAGGAAATTCACTTAGCAGGTAAAAACTGTTATCGTTACTTTTTCTTACTCAGTGTTGGATCCTGGATCCAGCACTGGTGCATCTCCTGTAAACAGTTGAAAGAATGCGTTTAAGTCATACAGGCGATTTTTAAGGAATATTTGTAGTTTGTGAAAATCAACACTTTGAAACTTTTTGCTGAAAACCAGTCAATGTTAGCCTCTGAAGGAAATTCAAGTTACCGGTAAGTACGGTTAAAATTTCTTTTGAGGATCAGTACTGGGCTGAAACATGCAGCACTGAGGTCTCTCCTGATAACAGGTGAGTAAATCGGAATTCGTATTTTGGCTGATTTTAGAGGAATATTTTAAAGTTCCAAAACTCCACACTTAGAAGAATTTCCAAGTGAAACCAGTCAATGTTAGCCTATGAAGGAAATTCAAGTTACCGGTAAGTACGGTTAAAATTACTTTTCAGGACCAGTACTGGGCTGAAAGATGCAGCACTGAGGTCTCTCCTGATAACAGGTGAGTAAATCGGAATTCGTATTTCGGCTGATTTTAGAGGAATATTTTAAAGTTCCAAAACTCCACACACAGAAGAATTTCCAAGTGAAACCAGTCAATGTTAGCCTATGGAAGGAAATTCAAGTTACTGGTAAGTACGGTTAAAATTACTTTTCAGGACCAGTACTGGGCTGAAAGATACAGCACTGAGGTCTCTCCTTATAACAGGTGAGTAAATCGGAATTCCTATTTCGGCTGATTTTAGAGGAATATTTGCACAATGGTGAAGGGAGGGGGCGGGGCCTGAGGTGACATCTTTGCAAACGCGCCCCGTGGCGCGTTTTAAGTTGGGGATTAAGTCCCCTTGAATCCTGAGGGTCCCTAGGGGCCAACTAGACCACCAGGAACCTCCAATATGCGCCAGAGGCTGCGTTGCAGAGACGTGTAGAGAGGCCACACCCCTTTTACACCTCTCTGCAACGCAGCTCTGTGGCGCATTCTGGATGTACCTGTTGGGCTAGTTGGCCCCCAGGGACCCTCAGGATTGAAGGGATTTAATTCCCATCTTAAAACGCGCCACGGGGCCTGTTTGCACACATGTCACCTGAAGCCCTGCCCCCTCCCTTCACCACTGTGCAAACGCGCCCCGTGGCGCGTTTTAATATGGGGGATTAAGTCCCCTTGAATCCTGAGGGTCCCCGGAGTCCAACTAGCCCACCATATACCTCCAAAGCGCCACAGAGCTGCGTTGCAGAGAGGTGTAAAAAGGGGTGTGGCCTCTCTACACGTCTCTGCAAGGCAGCCCCTGGCGCATACTGGAGGTTCCTGGTGGGCTAGTTGGCCCCAGGGACCCCCAGTATTCAAGGTGAATTTGTTCCCCTCTGCAAACGCGCCAGGGGCGCGTTTGCAGAGTGGTGAAGTAGGGGCGGGGCCTGCGGGCCCGATCGTTTTTGTTTTTTTGTTTTTTGTCCCCTGAAGGGGGGCTGTGTAGCCCCCTTCCTTTTTTCTGTTTTTGGGCCCTGGGGACCCCATCCCCCAGGGCCTTACCCCTTTTTAATTACCCAAAAAAAAAAACGGGAAGGGGCCGCGTGGCCCCCTTCCCTTGGCCTGTATTGGCCCGGGGACCCCATCCCCGGGGCATGGCCTCTTTATTTATTATTTTGAGGGGGCAGCGTGGCCCCCTCCTCTGGCCATTTTAAGGCCCGGGGACCCCATCCCCCGGGGCTGGCCTTTCTATTTTTTAATTTTTTTTTTCTTTTTTGGGGAGGGGGCCGCGTGGCCCCCTCCCGGGCCACTACTTGCCCGGGGACCCCATCCCCCGGGGCTGGCCCTCTCCGTTGGGGACTGTGGGGGTCCCCAATCCCCCACAGTCCCGCCGGCTCCCCGCGTCCCTTGGGAGCCGGCATTGCTTTCCACATGGGGAGCAGCTGACATGCTGCTCCCCATGTGGAAAGCAATGTGCTTTGGATATTGGAAGAGAGGCAGGTTTCCCTGCTCTCTCTTCCAATATCCAAAGCAGTTTGCTATGGCAGGACGGGAGCCGTGTCCTGCCATAGCAAACTACAGTGTCCCGGGGGTAGGCACCCGGGACACTGCAGGAGCCGGCCCTGGGGGTGGTGGTCCCCAGGGCCATCAAGGGCTCCAGGAGGGGCCGCGCGGCCCCCTCCAATTCAGTTCAAAGCCCCGGGAGGTGGTGGTCCCCGGGGCTCTGAGAGTCCGTAACGGACCCCCATATTTAAATGTTTAGTGCCCCGGGAGGTGGTGGTCCCGGGCGTGTGGGAGGCTGGAGCCCCCCACACAGGTTGTCATTAATTTTAAAAAGCCCGGGGAGGTGGTGGTCCCCGGGGCTGCGGGAGGGCTCAGAGCCCTCCCGCACCATTTCTAAAAAAGCCCGGGGGGTGGCGGTCCCCGGGGCTTGGAGGCCCTTTGAGGCCCCCACACGTTAAATTATCCCCCACCATGCCCCCGGGACTTGGGCCACCCGGAGGCCAATTGACTATCGAAGCGCGGGAGACCGCGCTCCGATTCTACCGGCAGGATTCGCGCACCCTGAGCACATCCTGCCGATTTTTTAAAAAATTTTTTTTTTTGCCCAGGGGTCCTTGTGGGACCCCCTGAGCAAACCTAGGGGTCAGGGTGTTTCTACCCTGCCCCCTTTGTGCGCTTTGCGCACTTGTTTCTGTCCCTCGGTTCTACCGAGGACAAAATGGCTGCCAACATTTCCTGAATCGGAATGTTGACAGCCAATTAAAATGCAGCTCGTGATCGGGACGGTGCGCGCAGGGTGCGCTGAGGGTGCGCGAATCCTCCGTGCCCATAGATATCACTAACTTTTACTTTTCATTTTCTCAGCAACTACTGAACGGATTTACACCATTTAACAAAAAGGGTTCTTTCTGAACCAAGAACTACCTCTTTGCCAAATTTGGTGTAATTCCGTTCAGCAGTTCGGGCTGTAGCCGTGTCTAAAGTTTCCTATGGAAAAATGCATGGGGAAAACGCGTTTTGGGACCCCCTTTTTCTCGGCCCCCACTTGACGTATCACCCCGAGACTTTCAGGGTAGGAGCGGACCGGAGCGCCCCACAAAGTTTGAAAATTTCGCGAAGATACGTCAACCGGCAAGAGAGTTATTTCAAATAGAATGTCGCGGATTTCCTATGGATAATAGGTTGTAACTATAACTATCTACTGGCGACCGCCAGTAGATAATATATATATATATATATATATGTTCACCTAGATTGCTTCTGCTGCCCTTCTCTCGCCTGCGGCAGATGGAGCGTTGTGACGGCGAAGCCCACCGCCAATCCACACGAATCCTTTTAGGCAATTAGGAGCTCACTCAGGGGAAATTACTCCAACAAAGTTTTTATTACCAGTAACGCGTTTCGGAGACCCTCGTCTCCTTGCTCACACACTGGTTTGAATATTCTGCCACACATTTACATGTTTGTAATGAAACATGAAGGAAGGACAACACAATTATAACTCTGATTCTGTTGAGTTACAGCAGCGGCCATTTTGGAGTGGTTTGTTGTAACCTAAGAATACCAAATGATATATATGTTTCGCAGCCTAGTGGCATAATGTATTCAGTAGCTTATTTACAGAGATTACGTCTGCTCAACATTCTTAAAGGTAACATTGTAGGAGATACTGGTACATACCACATATGTATTATACTCCAATTCCTCAAGTTTGAAATCATATTAAATAAACAATTGTGTGCCTTAGTGGCTTCCATACAATGTGAAAATAAATCCTACTTCATATACTTCCATAAATCATGTACTAAAGGTTGGTTTCTATATCCGCCAAGTGGCTAAGAAATTTATATATATGTACATGTATCTAAAGTGGATATCTTACTCCACTTTGAAAACAGGAACCAATCATGATAATATACTCGGCGCTACATGTGCGTCTTCCTGTGTGGTTGGCAGACCTCAGTTATGACAAAAATAACGTAAAACACCCCGTGACAACACTATACCTTATATCTAAACATATATAAACAGAAAACCTGTAATACAATGTAAAAAGAACTTATCTACACAGTGCTCTTGAATCACAGCACATACAACCTAGAATCCACTAAAATTAAACGTATCCTGACCAAGAATTGGAACATTTTAAAATGTGATCCAATTTTGGGACAAAGTGTAGCCAACCGCCCCATGGTAACATACCGTAAAGGGAAGAGTTTGAGGGATATCCTAGTTAAAAATGATGTTAACAATAGACTTACGGGGTCTCAACAACATCTACAGGGATTTTATCCCTGTGGATATTGCAAAGCGTGCAAATTTAGCTACATGAAGAAAACATATGAAACACCAAACAGAATCAAAAAGATTACTCAATATCTGACTTGTAGCACGACACATGTAATATATGTTCTTGAGTGTCCGGGCAAACTCAAATATGTAGGGAGCACCATCTTTGCAGCTAAAAAGAGAGTATTGGAACATTTCAGGGCCATCACTAACAAAGATAGTCACTATTCAGTGGCTAGACATTTTGAAAAATATCATCTGTCTAACAGCTCATTATTAAAGTACTATGCAATAGAACAAATACGTATCAACTCGAGAGGGGTGAACAGAGTCCTACACCTGAGACAGAGAGAATCCTGGTACATTATAGAATTTCAATCTAAAATACCTGGGGGCTTGAACGTAGATGAGGAACTAGAAATACACTTACATGAAGGCTAGGTCTCCAAGATGATACACAAGACGGTTGTTTTCCTTCTGCAAGTGCTCAAATTTTGAACATACAGTGTTTCTTATGCGTTATATGCTAGAGTATATATATGGGAGCATAGATATAAGAAGTTTTAATCAACTGATGGATTTTATATTTGTTTGATTTATTTCACTTAGGAGGAAAGGAAGGGGCCTACTCCTGAGAGGAGATGCTGTCTGAGGTCGCCTACCATTTTGTTCAGGATTACGACATTGTGATTCAAGAGCACTGTGTAGATAAGTTCTTTTTACATTGTATTACAGGTTTTCTGTTTATATATGTTTAGATATAAGGTATAGTGTTGTCACGGGGTGTTTTACGTTATTTTTGTCATAACTGAGGTCTGCCAACCACACAGGAAGACGCACATGTAGCGCCGAGTATATTATCATGATTGGTTCCTGTTTTCATAGTGGAGTAAGATATCCACTTTACATACATGTACATGTATATAAATTTCTTAGCCACTTGGCGGATATAGAAACCAACCTTGAGTACATGATTTATGGGAGTATATGAAGTAGGATTTATTTTCACATTGTATGGAAGCCACTAAGACACACAATTGTTTATTTAATATGATTTCAAACTTGAGGAATTGGTGTATAATACATATGTGGTATGTACCAGTATCTCCTACAATGTTACCTTTAAGAATGTTGGGCAGATGTAATCTCTGTAAATAAGCTACTGAATACATTATGCCACTAGGCTGCGAAACATATATATCATTTGGTATTCTTAGGTTACGATGAACCACTCCAAAATGGCCGCTGCTGTAACTCAACAGAATCAGAGTTATAATTGTGTTGTCCTTCCTTTATGTTTCATTACAAACATGTAAATGTGTGGCAGAATATTCAAACCAGTGTGTGAGCAAGGAGACGAGGGTCTCCGAAACGCGTTCCTGGTAATAAAAACTTTGTTGGAGCAATTTCCCCTGAGTGAGCGCCTAATTGCCTAAAAGGATTCATATATATATATATATATATATATATATATATATATATATATATATATATATATATATACCAACACACAACAAAGGTTACCCTTAAGAGGACGTCCTCCCAGAAAGTTGAACTCCAACAAATGAGGACCACAGCCGCATCAGGTTTGACACTTTTAATCCAAATGAAAGGGCTCAACGCGTTTCAAACTGAACGTTCTTGATCACGAGCCACAGGACAAATGCAATCATTGTAGAAACACTTGCTTAATTGATAATTATAGTCCCAGCCCCAGTGGGCGTTTCTTGGCCTCAATAGGCATGCCGTTTGGCTACGTGCCGCTTGGCTTTCTGGTGCTGCAGTTTCTACAAAAAAAATAATAAAATCCCAAGTGGGTTAAAACACAGTCCTGAAAATATCAACAAGTACAATCCCAGTGGAGTGATCAAAAGTTCAAAAGAACTGATTGTGCTGTAATTCGATGTCACCCAAAGTTGGACTTTCTGTTCCAACACAGCACCTCTCTTTCAAGTGCCGCAGATCCGCTGCTCAGTGACGGGCCGTCCTCGCGACCGGGCAAGGCCGCTAATTTCCAACACACAACAAAGGTTACCCTTAAGAGGACGTCCTCCCAGAAAGTTGAACTCCAACAAATGAGGACCACAGCTGCATCAGGTTTGACACTTTTAATCCAAATGAAAGGGCTCAACGCATTTCGAACTGAACGTTCTTGATCACGAGCCACAGGACAAATGCAATCGTTGTAGAAACACTTGCTTAATTGATAATTATAGTCCCAGCCCCAGTGGGCTTTCTTGGCCTCAATAGGCATGCCGTTTGGCTACGTGCAGCTTGGCTTTCTGGTCGCTGCAGTTTCTACAAAAAAAAAAAAAAAAATCCCAAGTGGGTTAAAACACAGTCCTGAAAATATCAACAAGTACATTCCAGTGGAGTGATCAAAAGTTCAAAAGAACTGATTGTGCTGTCATTCGATGTCACTCAAAGTTGGACTTTCTGTTCCAACACAGCACCTCTGTTTCAAGTGCCGCAGATCCGCTGCTCAGCGGCTGGCTGTCCTCGCGACCGGGCAAGGCTGCTAAATTCCAACACACAACAAAGGTTACCCTTAAGAGGACGTCCTCCCAGAAAGTTGAACTCCAACAAATGAGGACCACAGCCACATCAGGTTTGACACTTTTAATCCAAATGAAAGGGCTCAAAGTGTTTCGAACTGAACGTTCTGGATCACGAGCCACAGGACAAATGCAATCGTTGTAGAAACACATGCTTAATTGATAATTATAGTCCCAGCCCCAGTGGGCGTTTCTTGGCCTCAATAGGCATGCCATTTGGCTACGTGCCGCTTGGCTTTCTGGTCGCTGCAGTTTCTACAACAACAAAAAAAAAAATCCCAAGTAGGCTAAAACACAGTCCTGAAAATATCAACAAGTACAATCCCAGTGGAGTGATCAAAAGTTCAAAAGAACTGATTGTGCTGTCATTCGATGTCACCCAAAGTTGGACTTTCTGTTCCAATACGGCACCTCTGTTTCAAGTGCGCAGATCCGCTGCTCAGCGGCGGGCCGTCCTCGCGACCGGGCAAGGCCGCTAATTTCCAACACACAACAAAGGTTACCCTTAAGAGGACGTCCTCCCAGAAAGTTGAACTCCAACAAATGAGGACCACAGCCGCATCAGGTTTGACACTTTTAATCCAAATGAAGGGGCTCAAAGCGTTTCGAACTGAACGTTCTTGATCACGAGCCACAGGACAAATGCAATCGTTGTAGAAACACTTGCTTAGTTGATAATTATAGTCCCAGCCCCAGTGGGCGTTTCTTGGCCTCAATAGGCATACTGTTTGGCTACGTGCCGCTTGGCTTTCTGGTCTCTGCAGTTTCTACAAAAAAAAAAAAATCCCAAGTGGGTTAAAACACACTCCTGAAAATATCAACAAGTACAATCCCAGTGGAGTGATCAAAAGTTCAAAAGAACTGATTGTGCTGTCATTCGATGTCACCCAAAGTTGGACTTTCCGTTCCAACACAGCACCTCTGTTTCAAGTGCTGCAGATCCGCTGCTTAGCGGCAGGCCATCCTCGCGACCGGGCAAGGCCGCTAATTTCCAACACACAACAAAGGTTACCCTTAAGAGGACGTCCTCCCAGAAAGTTGAACTCCAACAAATGAGGACCACAGCCACATCAGGTTTGACACTTTTAATCCAAATGAAAGGGCTCAACGCGTTTCGAACTGAACGTTCTTGATCACGAGCCACAGGACAAATGCAATCGTTGTAGAAACACTTGCTTAGTTGATAATAATAGTCCCAGCCCCAGTGGGCGTTTCTTGGCCTCAATAGGCATGTCGTTTGGCTACGTGCCGCTTGGCTTTCTGGTCGCTGCAGTTTCTACAAAAAAAATAGTAAAATCCCAAGTGGGTTAAAACACAGTCCTGAAAATACCAACAAGTACAATCCCAGTGGAGTGATCAAAAGTTCAAAAGAACTGATTGTGCTGTCATTCGATGTCACCCAAAGTTGGACTTTCTGTTCCAACACGGCACCTCTGTTTCAAGTGCCGCAGATCCGCTGCTCAGCGGCGGGCCGTCCTCGCGACCGGGCAAGGCCGCTAATTTCGAACACACAACAAAGGTTACCCTTAAGAGGACGTCCTTCCAGAAAGTTGAACTCCAACAAATGAGGACCACAGCCGCATCAGGTTTGACACTTTTAATCCAAATGAAAGGGCTCTACGCATTCTGAACTGAACGTTCTTGATCACGAGCCACAGGACAAATGCAATCGTTGTAGAAACACTTGCTTAATTGATAATTATAGTCCCAGCCCCAGTGGGCGTTTCTTGGCCTCAATAGGCATACCGTTTGGCTACGTGCCGCTTGGCTTTCTGGTCGCTGCAGTTTCTACAAAAAAAAAAAAAAAAATCCCAAGTGGGTTAAAACACAGTCCTGAAAATATTAACAAGTACAATCCCAGTGGAGTGATCAAAAGTTCAAAAGAACTGATGGTGCTGTCATTCGATGTCACCCAAAGTTGGACTTTCCGTTCCAACACGGCACCTCTGTTTCAAGTGCTGCAGATCCGCTGCTTAGCGGCAGGCCGTCCTCGCGACCGGGCAAGGCCGCTAATTTCCAACACACAACAAATGTTACCCTTAAGAGGACGTCCTCCCAGAAAGTTGAACTCCAACAAATGAGGACCACAGCCACATCAGGTTTGACACTTTTAATCCAAATGAAAGGACTCAACGCGTTTTGAACTGAACGTTCTTGATCACGAGCCACAGGACAAATGCAATCGTTGTAGAAACACTTGCTTAATTGATAATTATAGTCCGAGCCCCAGTGGGCGTTTCTTGGCCTCAATAGGCATGCCGTTTGGCTACGTGCCGCTTGGCTTTCTGGTCGCTGCAGTTTCTACAAAAAAAAAAAAAAAATCCCAAGTGGGTTAAAACACAGTCCTGAAAATATCAACAAGTACAATCCCAGTGGAGTGATCAAAAGTTCAAAAGAACTGATGGTGCTGTCATTCGATGTCACCCAAAGTTGGACTTTCCGTTCCAACACGGCACCTCTGTTTCAAGTGCTGCAGATCCGCTGCTTAGCGGCAGGCCGTCCTCGCGACCGGGCAAGGCCGCTAATTTCCAACACACAACAAATGTTACCCTTAAGAGGACGTCCTCCCAGAAAGTTGAACTCCAACAAATGAGGACCACAGCCACATCAGGTTTGACACTTTTAATCCAAATGAAAGGGCTCAACACGTTTTGAACTGAACGTTCTTGATCACGAGCCACAGGACAAATGCAATCGTTGTAGAAACACTTGCTTAGTTGATAATTATAGTCCCAGCCCCAGTGGGCGTTTCTTGGCCTCAATAGGCATGCCGTTTGGCTACGTGCCGCTTGGCTTTCTGGTCGCTGCAGTTTCTACAAAAAAAAAAAATCCCAAGTGGGTTAAAACACAGTCCTGAAAATATCAACAAGTACAATCCTAGTGAAGTGATCAAAAGTTCAAAAGAACTGATTGTGCTGTCATTCGATGTCACCCAAAGTTGGACTTTCTGTTCCAACACGGCACCTCTGTTTCAAGTGCCGCAGATACGCTGCTCAGTGGTGGGCCGTCCTCACGACCAGACAACGCTGCTAATTTCCAACACACAACAAAGGTTACCCTTAAGAGGACGTCCCCCCAAAAAGTTGAACTCCAAAAAATGAGGACCACAGCCGCATTAGGTTTGACACTTTTAATCCAAATGAAAGGGCTCAACGCGTTTCGAACTGAACGTTCTTGATCACGAGCCACAGGACAAATGCAATTGTTGTAGAAACACTTGCTTAATTGATAATTATAGTCCCAGCCCCAGTGGGCGTTTCTTGGCCTCAATAGGCATACCGTTTGGCTACGTGCCGCTTGGCTTTCTAGTCGCTGCAGTTTCTAAAAAAAATATAATAAAATCCCAAGTGGGTTAAAACACAGTCCTGAAAATACCAACAAGTACAATCCCAGTGGAGTGATCAAAAGTTCAAAAGAACTGATTGTGCTGTCATTCGATGTCACCCAAAGTTGGACTTTCCTTTCCAACACGGCACCTCTGTTTCAAGTGCCGCAGATCCGCTGCTCAGCGGCGGGCCGTCCTCGCGACCGGGCAAGGCCGCTAATTTCGAACACACAACAAAGGTTACCCTTAAGAGGACGTCCTTCCAGTAAGTTGAACTCCAACAAATGAGGACCACAGCCGCATCAGGTTTGACACTTTTAATCCAAATGAAAGGGCTCTACGCATTTTGAACTGAACGTTCTTGATCACGAGCCACAGGACAAATGCAATTGTTGTAGAAACACTTGCTTAATTGATAATTATAGTCCCAGCCCCAGTGGGCGTTTCTTGGCCTCAATAGGCATGCCGTTTAGCTACGTGCCGCTTGGCTTTCTGGTCGCTGCAGTTTCTACAGAAAAAAAAAAAAAATCCCAAGTGGGTTAAAACACAGTCCTGAAAATATCAACAAGTACAATCCTAGTGAAGTGATCAAAAGTTCAAAAGAACTGATTGTGCTGTCATTCGATGTCACCCAAAGTTGGAATTTCTGTTCCAACACGGCACCTCTGTTTCAAGTGCCGCAGATCCGCTGCTCAGCGGCGGGCCGTCCTCGCGACCGGGCAAGGCCGCTAATTTCCAACACACAACAAAGGTTACCCTTAAGAGGACGTCCTCCCAGAAAGTTGAACTGCAACAAATGAGGACCACAGCCACATCAGGTTTGACACTTTTAATCCAAATGAAAGGGCTCAACGCGTTTCGAACTGAACGTTCTTGATCACGAGCCACAGGACAAATGCAATCGTTGTAGAAACACTTGCTTAGTTGATAATTATAGTCCCAGCCCCAGTGGGCGTTTCTTGGCCTCAATAGGCATGCCGTTTGGCTACGTGCCGCTTGGCTTTCTGGTCGCTGCAGTTTCTACAAAAAATATAATAAAATCCCAAGTGGGTTAAAACACAGTCCTGAAAATACCAACAAGTACAATCCCAGTGGAGTGATCAAAAGTTCAAAAGAACTGATTGTGCTGTCATTCGATGTCACCCAAAGTTGGACTTTCTGTTCCAACACGGCACTTCTGTTTCAAGTGCCGCAGATCCGCTGCTCAGCGGCGGGCCGTCCTCGCGACCGGGCAAGGCCGCTAATTTCGAACACACAACAAAGGTTACCCTTAAGAGGACGTCCTTCCAGAAAGTTGAACTCCAACAAATGAGGACCACAGCCACATCAGGTTTGACACTTTTAATCCAAATGAAAGGGCTCTACGCATTTTGAACTGAACGTTCTTGATCACGAGCCACAGGACAAATGCAATCGTTGTAGAAACACTTGCTTAATTGATAATTATAGACCCAGCCCCAGTGGGCGTTTCTTGGCCTCAATAGGCATGCCGTTTGGCTACGTGCCGCTTGGCTTTCTGGTCGCTGCAGTTTCTACAGAAAAAAAAAAAAATCCCAAGTGGGTTAAAACACAGTCCTGAAAATATCAACAAGTACAATCCTAGTGAAGTGATTAAAAGTTCAAAAGAACTGATTGTGCTGTCATTCGATGTCACCCAAAGTTGGACTTTCTGTTCCAACACGGCACCTCTGTTTCAAGGGCCGCAGATACGCTGCTCAGTGGTGGGCCGTCCTCACGACCAGGCAACACTGCTAATTTCCAACACACAACAAAGGTTACCCTTAAGAGGACTTCCTCCCAAAAAGTTGAACTCCAAAAAATGAGGACCACAGCCGCATCAGGTTTGACACTTTTAATCCAAATGAAAGGGCTCAACGCGTTTCGAACTGAAAGTTCTTGATCACGAGCCACAGGACAAATGCAATCGTTGTAGAAACACTTGCTTAATTGATAATTATAGTCCCAGCCCCAGTGGGCGTTTCTTGGCCTCAATAGGCATACCGTTTGGCTACGTGCCGCTTGGCTTTCTGGTCTCTGCAGTTTCTACAAAAAAAAAAAAAATCCCAAGTGGGTTAAAACACACTCCTGAAAATATCAGCAAGTACAATCCCAGTGGAGTGATCAAAAGTTCAAAAGAACTGATTGTGCTGTCATTCGATGTCACCCAAAGTTGGACTTTCCGTTCCAACACAGCACCTCTGTTTCAAGTGCTGCAGATCCGCTGCTTAGCGGCAGGCCATCCTCGCGACCGGGCAAGGCCGCTAATTTCCAACACACAACAAAGGTTACCCTTAAGAGGACGTCCTCCCAGAAAGTTGAACTCCAACAAATGAGGACCACAGCCACATCAGGTTTGACACTTTTAATCCAAATGAAAGGGCTCAACGCGTTTCGAACTGAACGTTCTTGATCATGAGCCACAGGACAAATGCAATCGTTGTAGAAACACTTGCTTAGTTGATAATTATAGTCCCAGCCCCAGTGGGCGTTTCTTGGCCTCAATAGGCATGCCGTTTGGCTACGTGCCGCTTGGCTTTCTGGTCGCTGCAGTTTCTACAAAAAAAAAAAAAAATCCCAAGTGGGTTAAAACACATTCCTGAAAATATCAACAAGTACAATCCTAGTGGAGTGATCAAAAGTTCAAAAGAACTGATTGTGCTGTCATTCGATGTCACCCAAAGTTGGACTTTCTGTTCCAACACGGCACCTCTGTTTCAAGTGCCGCAGATCCGCTGCTCAGTGGTGGGCCGTCCTCACGACCAGGCAACGCTGCTAATTTCCAACACACAACAAAGGTTACCCTTAAGAGGACGTCCTCCCAGAAAGTTGAACTCCAACAAATGAGGACCACAGCCGCATCAGGTTTGACACTTGTAATCCAAATGAAAGGGCTCAACGCGTTTCGAACTGAACGTTCTTGATCACGAGCCACAGGACAAATGCAATTGTTGTAGAAACACTTTCTTAATTGATAATTATAGTCCCAGCCCCAGTGGGCGTTTCTTGGCCTCAATAGGCATGCCGTTTGGCTACGTGCCGCTTGGCTTTCTGGTCGCTGCAGTTTCTACAAAAAAAATAGTAAAATCCCAAGTGGGTTAAAACACAGTCCTGAAAATACCAACAAGTACAATCCCAGTGGAGTGATCAAAAGTTCAAAAGAACTGATTGTGCTGTCATTCGATGTCACCCAAAGTTGGTCTTTCTGTTCCAACACGGCACCTCTGTTTCAAGTGCCGCAGATCCGCTGCTCAGCGGCGGGCCGTCCTCGCGACCGGGCAAGGCCGCTAATTTCGAACACACAACAAAGGTTACCCTTAAGAGGACGTCCTTCCAGAAAGTTGAACTCCAACAAATGAGGACCACAGCCGCATCAGGTTTGACACTTTTAATCCAAATGAAAGGGCTCTACGCATTTCTGAACTGAACGTTCTTGATCACGAGCCACAGGACAAATGCAATCGTTGTAGAAACACTTGCTTAATTGATAATTATAGTCCCAGCCCCAGTGGGCGTTTCTTGGCCTCAATAGGCATGCCGTTTGGCTACGTGCCGCTTGGCTTTCTGGTCGCTGCAGTTTCTACAAAAAAAAAAAAAATCCCAAGTGGGTTAAAACACAGTCCTGAAAATATCAACAAGTACAATCCCAGTGGAGTGATCAAAAGTTCAAAAGAACTGATTGTGCTGTCATTCGATGTCACCCAAAGTTGGACTTTCTGTTCCAACACGGCACCTCTGTTTCAAGTGCCGCAGATCCGCTGCTCAGCGGCGGGCCGTCCTCACGACCGGGCAAGGCTGCTAATTTCCAACACACAACAAAGGTTACCCTTAAGAGGACGTCCTCCCAGAAAGTTGAACTCCAACAAATGAGGACCACAGCCGCATCAGGTTTGACACTTGTAATCCAAATGAAAGGGCTCAACGCGTTTCGAACTGAACGTTCTTGATCACGAGCCACAGGACAAATGCAATTGTTGTAGAAACACTTGCTTAATTGATAATTATAGTCCCAGCCCCAGTGGGCGTTTCTTGGCCTCAATAGGCATGCCGTTTGGCTACGTGCCGCTTGGCTTTCTGGTCGCTGCAGTTTCTACAAAAAAAATAATAAAATCCCAAGTGGGTTAAAACACAGTCCTGAAAATATCAACAAGTACAATCCCAGTGGAGTGATCAAAAGTTCAAAAGAACTGATTGTGCTGTCATTCGATGTCACCCAAAGTTGGACTTTCTGTTCCAACACGGCACCTCTGTTTCAAGTGCCGCAGATCCGCTGCTCAGCGGCGGGCCGTCCTCGCGACCGGGCAAGGCCGCTAATTTCGAACACACAACAAAGGTTACCCTTAAGAGGACGTCCTTCCAGAAAGTTGAACTCCAACAAATGAGGACCACAGCCGCATCAGGTTTGACACTTTTAATCCAAATGAAAGGGCTCTACGCATTCTGAACTGAACGTTCTTGATCACGAGCCACAGGACAAATGCAATCGTTGTAGAAACACTTGCTTAATTGATAATTATAGTCCCAGCCCCAGTGGGCGTTTCTTGGCCTCAATAGGCATGCCGTTTGGCTACGTGCCGCTTGGCTTTCTGGTCGCTGCAGTTTCAACAAAAAAAAAAAAAAAAATCCCAAGTGGGTTAAACCACAGTCCTGAAAATATTAACAAGTACAATCCCAGTGGAGTGATCAAAAGTTCAAAAGAACTGATTGTGCTGTCATTCGATGTCACCCAAAGTTGGACTTTCTGTTCCAACACGGCACCTCTGTTTCAAGTGCTGCAGATCCGCTGCTCAGCGGCAGGCCGTCCTCGCGACCGGGCAAGGCCGCTAATTTCCAACACACAACAAAGGTTACCCTTAAGAGGACGTCCTCCCAGAAAGTTGAACTCCAACAAATGAGGACCACAGCCGCATCAGGTTTGACACTTTTAATCCAAATGAAAGGGCTCAACGCGTTTCGAACTGAACGTTCTTGATCACGAGCCACAGGACAAATGCAATCGTTGTAGAAACACTTGCTTAATTGATAATTATAGTCCCAGCCCCAGTGGGCGTTTCTTGGCCTCAATAGGCATGCCGTTTGGCTACGTGCCGCTTGGCTTTCTGGTCGCTGCAGTTTCTACAAAAAAAAAAAAAAATCCCAAGTGGGTTAAAACACAGTCCTGAAAATATCAACAAGTACAATCCCAGTGGAGTGATCAAAAGTTCAAAAGAACTGATTGTGCTGTCATTCGATGTCACCCAAAGTTGGACTTTCTGTTCCAACACGGCACCTCTGTTTCAAGTGCCGCAGATCCGCTGCTCAGTGGTGGGCCGTCCTCACGACCGGGCAAGGCCGCTAATTTCCAACACACAACAAAGGTTACCCTTAAGAGGACGTCCTCCCAGAAAGTTGAACTCCAACAAATGAGGACCACAGCCGCATCAGGTTTGACACTTTTAATCCAAATGAAAGGGCTCAACGCGTTTCGAACTGAACGTTCTTGATCACGCGCCACAGGACAAATGCAATTGTTGTAGAAACACTTGGTTAATTGATAATTATAGTCCCAGCCCCAGTGGGCGTTTCTTGGCCTCAATAGGCATGCCGTTTGGCTACGTGCCGCTTGGCTTTCTGGTCGCTGCAGTTTCTACAAAAAAAAAAAAAATCCCAAGTGGGTTAAAACACAGTCCTGAAAATATCAACAAGTACAATCCCAGTGGAGTGATCAAAAGTTCAAAAGAACTGATTGTGCTGTCATTCGATGTCACCCAAAGTTGGACTTTCTGTTCCAACACGGCACCTCTGTTTCAAGTGCCGCAGATCCGCTGCTCAGCGGCGGGCCGTCCTCGCGACCGGGCAAGGCCGCTAATTTCCAACACACAACAAAGGTTACCCTTAAGAGGACGTCCTCCCAGAAAGTTGAACTCCAACAAATGAGGACCACAGCCACATCAGGTTTGACACTTTTAATCCAAATGAAAGGGCTCAACGCGTTTCGAACTGAACGTTCTTGATCACGAGCCACAGGACAAATGCAATCGTTGTAGAAACACTTGCTTAATTGATAATTATAGTCCCAGCCCCAGTGGGCGTTTCTTGGCCTCAATAGGCATGCCGTTTGGCTACGTGCCGCTTGGCTTTCTGGTCGCTGCAGTTTCGACAAAAAAATAAAATAAATCCCAAGTGGGTTAAAACACAGTCCTGAAAATATCAACAAGTACAATCCCAGTGGAGTGATCAAAAGTTCAAAAGAACTGATTGTGCTGTCATTCGATGTCACCCAAAGTTGGACTTTCTGTTCCAACACGGCACCTCTGTTTCAAGTGCCGCAGATCCGCTGCTCAGCGGCGGGCCGTCCTCGCGACCGGGCAAGGCCGCTAATTTCCAACACACAACAAAGGTTACCCTTAAGAGGACGTCCTCCCAGAAAGTTGAACTCCAACAAATGAGGACCACAGCCGCATCAGGTTTGACACTTTTAATCCAAATGAAAGGGCTCAACGCGTTTCGAACTGAACGTTCTTGATCACGAGCCACAGGACAAATGCAATCGTTGTAGAAACACTTGCTTAATTGATAATTATAGTCCCAGCCCCAGTGGGCGTTTCTTGGCCTCAATAGGCATGCCGTTTGGCTATGTGCCGCTTGGCTTTCTGGTCGCTGCAGTTTCTACAAAAAAAAAAAAAAAATCCCAAGTGGGTTAAAACACAGTCCTGAAAATATCAACAAGTACAATCCCAGTGGAGTGATCAAAAGTTTAAAAGAACTGATTGTGCTGTCATTCGATGTCACCCAAAGTTGGACTTTCTGTTCCAACACGGCACCTCTGTTTCAAGTGCCGCAGATCCGCTGCTCAGCGGCGGGCCGTCCTCGCGACCGGGCAAGGCCGCTAATTTCCAACACACAACAAAGGTTACCCTTAAGAGGACGTCCTCCCAGAAAGTTGAACTCCAACAAATGAGGACCACAGCCGCATCAGGTTTGACACTTGTAATCCAAATGAAAGTGCTCAATGCGTTTCGAACTGAACGTTCTTGATCACGAGCCACAGGACAGATGCAATCGTTGTAGGACACTTGCTTAATTGATAATTATAGTCCCAGCCCCAGTGGGCGTTTCTTGGCCTCAATAGGCATACCGTTTGGCTACGTGCCGCTTGGCTTTCTGGTCGCTGCAGTTTCTACAAAAAAAAATAATAAAATCCCAAGTGGGTTAAAACACAGTCCTGAAAATATCAACAAGTACAATCCCAGTGGAGTGATCAAAAGTTCAAAAGAAATGATTGTGCTGTCATTCGATGTCACCCAAAGTTGGACTTCCTGTTCCAACACGGCATCTCTGTTTCAAGTGCTGCAGATCCGCTGCTCAGCGGCAGGCCGTCCTCGCGACCGGGCAAGGCCGCTAATTTCCAACACACAACAAAGGTTACCCTTAAGAGGACGTCCTCCCAGAAAGTTGAACTCCAACAAATGAGGACCACAGCCGCATCAGGTTTGACACTTTTAATCCAAATGAAAGGGCTCAACGCGTTTCGAACTGAACGTTCTTGATCACGAGCCACAGGACAAATGCAATCGTTGTAGAAACACTTGCTTAATTGATAATTATAGTCCCAGCCCCAGTGGGCGTTTCTTGGCCTCAATAGGCATGCCGTTTGGCTACGTGCCGCTTGGCTTTCTGGTCGCTGCAGTTTCTACAAAAAAAAAAGAAAAAATCCCAAGTGGGTTAAAACACAGTCCTGAAAATATCAACAAGTACAATCCTAGTGGAGTGATCAAAAGTTCAAAAGAACTGATTGTGCTGTCATTCGATGTCACCCAAAGTTGGACTTTCTGTTCCAACACGGCACCTCTGTTTCAAATGCCGCAGATCCGCTGCTCAGTGGTGGGCCGTACTCACGACCAGGCAACGCTGCTAATTTCCAACACACAACAAAGGTTACCCTTAAGAGGACGTCCTCCCAGAAAGTTGAACTCCAACAAATGAGGACCACAGCCTCATCAGGTTTGACACTTGTAATCCAAATGAAAGGGCTCAATGCAATTCGAACTGAACGTTCTTGATCACGAGCCACAGGACAAATGCAATTGTTGTAGAAACAGTTGCTTAATTGATAATTATAGTCCCAGCCCCAGTGGGCGTTTCTTGGCCTCAATAGGCATGCCGTTTGGCTACGTGCCGCTTGGCTTTCTGGTCGCTGCAGTTTCTACAAAAAAAATAATAAAATCCCAAGTGGGTTAAAACACAGTCCTGAAAATATCAACAAGTACAATCCCAGTGGAGTGATCAAAAGTTCAAAAGAACTGATTGTGCTGTCATTCGATGTCAGCCAAAGTTGGACTTTCTGTTCCAACACGGCACCTGTGTTTCAAGTGCCGCAGATCCGCTGCTCAGCGGCGGGCATTCCTCGCGACCGGGCAAGGCCGCTAATTTCGAACACACAACAAAGGTTACCCTTAAGAGGACGTCCTTCCAGAAAGTTGAACTCCAACAAATGAGGACCACAGCCGCATCAGGTTTGACACTTTTAATCCAAATGAAAGGGCTCTACGCATTTCGAACTGAACGTTCTTGATCACGAGCCACAGGACAAATGCAATCATTGTAGAAACACTTGCTTAATTGATAATTATAGTCCCAGCCCCAGTGGGCGTTTCTTGGCCTCAATAGGCATGCCGTTTGGCTACGTGCCGCTTGGCTTTCTGGTCGCTGCAGTTTCTACAAAAAAAATAATAAAATCCCAAGTGGGTTAAAACACAGTCCTGAAAATATCAACAAGTACAATCCCAGTGGAGTGATCAAAAGTTCAAAAGAACTGATTGTGCTGTCATTCGATGTCAGCCAAAGTTGGACTTTCTGTTCCAACACGGCACCTGTGTTTCAAGTGCCGCAGATCCGCTGCTCAGCGGCGGGCATTCCTCGCGACCGGGCAAGGCCGCTAATTTCGAACACACAACAAAGGTTACCCTTAAGAGGACGTCCTTCCAGAAAGTTGAACTCCAACAAATGAGGACCACAGCCGCATCAGGTTTGACACTTTTAATCCAAATGAAAGGGCTCTACGCATTTCGAACTGATCGTTCTTGATCACGAGCCACAGGACAAATGCAATCATTGTAGAAACACTTGCTTAATTGATAATTATAGTCCCAGCCCCAGTGGGCGTTTCTTGGCCTCAATAGGCATACCGTTTGGCTACGTGCCGCTTGGCTTTCTGGTCGCTGCAGTTTCTACAAAAAAAATAATAAAATCCCAAGTGAGTTAAAACACAGTCCTGAAAATATCAACAAGTACAATCCCAGTGGAGTGATCAAAAGTTCAAAAGAACTGATTGTGCTGTCATTCGATGTCACCCAAAGTTGGACTTTCTGTTCCAACACGGCACCTCTGTTTCAAGTGCCGCAGATCCGCTGCTCAGCGGCGGGCCGTCCTCGCGACCGGGCAAGGCCGCTAATTTCCAACACACAACAAAGGTTACCCTTAAGAGGACGTCCTCCCAGAAAGTTGAACTCCAACAAATGAGGACCACAGCCGCATCAGGTTTGACACTTGTAATCCAAATGAAAGGGCTCAACGCGTTTCGAACTGAACGTTCTTGATCACGAGCCACAGGACAAATGCAATTGTTGTAGAAACACTTGCTTAATTGATAATTATAGTCCCAGCCCCAGTGGGCGTTTCTTGGCCTCAATAGGCATGCCGTTTGGCTACGTGCCGCTTGGCTTTCTGGTCGCTGCAGTTTCTACAAAAAAAAAAATAAAATCCCAAGTGGGTTAAAACACAGTCCTGAAAATATCAACAAGTACAATCCCAGTGGAGTGATCAAAAGTTCAAAAGAACTGATTGTGCTGTCATTCGATGTCACCCAAAGTTGGACTTTCTGTTCCAACACGGCACCTCTGTTTCAAGTGCTGCAGATCCGCTGCTCAGTGGTGGGCCGTCCTCACGACCGGGCAAGACCGCTAATTTCCAACACACAACAAAGGTTACCCTTAAGAGGACGTCCTCCCAGAAAGTTGAACTCCAACAAATGAGGACCACAGCTGCATCAGGTTTGACACTTGTAATCCAAATGAAAGGGCTCAACGCGTTTCGAACTGAACGTTCTTGATCACGAGCCACAGGACAAATGCAATTGTTGTAGAAACACTTGCTTAATTGATAATTATAGTCCGAGCCCCAGTGGGCGTTTCTTGGCCTCAATAGGCATGCCGTTTGGCTACGTGCCGCTTGGCTTTCTGGTCGCTGCAGTTTCTACAAAAAAAATAATAAAATCCCAAGTGGGTTAAAACACAGTCCTGAAAATATCAACAAGTACAATCCCAGTGGAGTGATCAAAAGTTCAAAAGAACTGATTGTGCTGTCATTCGATGTCACCCAAAGTTGGACTTTCTGTTCCAGCACGGCACCTCTGTTTCAAGTGCCGCAGATCCGCTGCTCAGCGGCGGGCCGTCCTCGCGACCGGGCAAGGCCGCTAATTTCCAACACACAACAAAGGTTACCCTTAAGAGGACGTCCTCCCAGAAAGTTGAACTCCAACAAATGAGGACCACAGCTGCATCAGGTTTGACACTTTTAATCCAAATGAAAGGGCTCAACGCATTTCGAACTGAACGTTCTTGATCACGAGCCACAGGACAAATGCAATCGTTGTAGAAACACTTGCTTAATTGATAATTATAGTCCCAGCCCCAGTGGGCGTTTCTTGGCCTCAATAGGCATGCCGTTTGGCTACGTGCCGCTTGGCTTTCTGGTCGCTGCAGTTTCTACAAAAAAAATAATAAAATCCCAAGTGGGTTAAAACACAGTCCTGAAAATATCAACAAGTACAATCCCAATGGAGTGATCAAAAGTTCAAAAGAACTGATTGTGCTGTCATTCGATGTCAGCCAAAGTTGGACTTTCTGTTCCAACACGGCACCTGTGTTTCAAGTGCCGCAGATCCGCTGCTCAGCGGCGGGCATTCCTCGCGACCGGGCAAGGCCGCTAATTTCGAACACACAACAAAGGTTACCCTTAAGAGGACGTCCTTCCAGAAAGTTGAACTCCAACAAATGAGGACCACAGCCGCATCAGGTTTGACACTTTTAATCCAAATGAAAGGGCTCTACGCATTTCGAACTGAACGTTCTTGATCACGAGCCACAGGACAAATGCAATCATTGTAGAAACACTTGCTTAATTGATAATTATAGTCCCAGCCCCAGTGGGCGTTTCTTGGCCTCAATAGGCATGCCGTTTGGCTACGTGCCGCTTGGCTTTCTGGTCGCTGCAGTTTCTACAAAAAAAAAAAAAAAATCCCAAGTGGGTTAAAACACAGTCCTGAAAATATCAACAAGTACAATCCCAGTGGAGTGATCAAAAGTTCAAAAGAACTGATTGTGCTGTCATTCGATGTCACCCAAAGTTGGACTTTCTGTTCCAACACGGCACCTCTGTTTCAAGTGCCGCAGATCCGCTGCTCAGCGGCGGGCCGCCTCGCGACCGGGCAAGGCCGCTAATTTCCAACACACAACAAAGGTTACCCTTAAGTGGACGTCCTTCCAGAAAGTTGAACTCCAACAAATGAGGACCACAGCCGCATCAGGTTTGACACTTTTAATCCAAATGAAAGGGTTCAACGCATTTCGAACTGAACGTTCTTGATCACGAGCCACAGGACAAATGCAATCATTGTAGAAACACTTGCTTAATTGATAATTATAGTCCCAGCCCCAGTGGGCGTTTCTTGGCCTCAATAGGCATGCCGTTTGGCTACGTGCCGCTTGGCTTTCTGGTCGCTGCAGTTTCTACAAAAAAAATAATAAAATCCCAAGTGGGTTAAAACACAGTCCTGAAAATATCAACAAGTACAATCCCAGTGGAGTGATCAAAAGTTCAAAAGAACTGATTGTGCTGTCATTCGATGTCACCCAAAGTTGGACTTTCTGTTCCAACACGGCACCTCTGTTTCAAGTGCCGCAGATCCGCTGCTCAGCGGCGGGCCGTCCTCGCGACCGGGCAAGGCCGCTAATTTCCAACACACAACAAAGGTTACCCTTAAGAGGACGTCCTCCCAGAAAGTTGAACTCCAACAAATGAGGACCACAGCCGCATCAGGTTTGACACTTGTAATCCAAATGAAAGGGCTCAACGCGTTTCGAACTGAACGTTCTTGATCACGAGCCACAGGACAAATGCAATTGTTGTAGAAACACTTGCTTAATTGATAATTATAGTCCCAGCCCCAGTGGGCGTTTCTTGGCCTCAATAGGCATGCCGTTTGGCTACGTGCCGCTTGGCTTTCTGGTCGCTGCAGTTTCTACAAAAAAAATAATAAAATCCCAAGTGGGTTAAAACACAGTCCTGAAAATATCAACAAGTACAATCCCAGTGGAGTGATCAAAAGTTCAAAAGAACTGATTGTGCTGTCATTCGATGTCACCCAAAGTTGGACTTTCTGTTCCAACACGGCACCTCTGTTTCAAGTGCCGCAGATCCGCTGCTCAGCGGCGGGCCGTCCTCGCGACCGGGCAAGGCTGCTAATTTCCAACACACAACAAAGGTTACCCTTAAGAGGACGTCCTCCCAGAAAGTTGAACTCCAACAAATGAGGACCACAGCCGCATCAGGTTTGACACTTGTAATCCAAATGAAAGGGCTCAACGCGTTTCGAACTGAACGTTCTTGATCACGAGCCACAGGACAAATGCAATTGTTGTAGAAACACTTGCTTAATTGATAATTATAGTCCCAGCCCCAGTGGGCGTTTCTTGGCCTCAATAGGCATGCCGTTTGGCTACGTGCCGCTTGGCTTTCTGGTCGCTGCAGTTTCTACAAAAAAAATAATAAAATCCCAAGTGGGTTAAAACACAGTCCTGAAAATATCAACAAGTACAATCCCAGTGGAGTGATCAAAAGTTCAAAAGAACTGATTGTGCTGTCATTCGATGTCACCCAAAGTTGGACTTTCTGTTCCAACACGGCACCTCTGTTTCAAGTGCCGCAGATCCGCTGCTCAGCGGCGGGCCGTCCTCGCGACCGGGCAAGGCCGCTAATTTCCAACACACAACAAAGGTTACCCTTAAGAGGACGTCCTCCCAGAAAGTTGAACTCCAACAAATGAGGACCACAGCTGCATCAGGTTTGACACTTTTAATCCAAATGAAAGGGCTCAACGCGTTTCGAACTGAACGTTCTTGATCACGAGCCACAGGACAAATGCAATTGTTGTAGAAACACTTGCTTAATTGATAATTATAGTCCCAGCCCCAGTGGGCGTTTCTTGGCCTCAATAGGCATGCCGTTTGGCTACGTGCCGCTTGGCTTTCTGGTCGCTGCAGTTTCTACAAAAAAAATAATAAAATCCCAAGTGGGTTAAAACACAGTCCTGAAAATATCAACAAGTACAATCCCAGTGGAGTGATCAAAAGTTCAAAAGAACTGATTGTGCTGTCATTCGATGTCACCCAAAGTTGGACTTTCTGTTCCAACACGGCACCTCTGTTTCAAGTGCCGCAGATCCGCTGCTCAGCGGCGGGCCGTCCTCGCGACCGGGCAAGGCCGCTAATTTCCAACACACAACAAAGGTTACCCTTAAGAGGACGTCCTCCCAGAAAGTTGAACTCCAACAAATGAGGACCACAGCCGCATCAGGTTTGACACTTTTAATCCAAATGAAAGGGCTCAACGCGTTTCGAACTGAACGTTCTTGATCACGAGCCACAGGACAAATGCAATCGTTGTAGAAACACTTGCTTAATTGATAATTATAGTCCCAGCCCCAGTGGGCGTTTCTTGGCCTCAATAGGCATGCCGTTTGGCTACGTGCCGCTTGGCTTTCTGGTCGCTGCAGTTTCTACAAAAAAAAAAAAAATCCCAAGTGGGTTAAAACACAGTCCTGAAAATATCAACAAGTACAATCCCAGTGGAGTGATCAAAAGTTCAAAAGAACTGATTGTGCTGTCATTCGATGTCACCCAAAGTTGGACTTTCTGTTCCAACACGGCACCTCTGTTTCAAGTGCCGCAGATCCGCTGCTCAGCGGCGGGCCGTCCTCGCGACCGGGCAAGGCCGCTAATTTCCAACACACAACAAAGGTTACCCTTAAGAGGACGTCCTCCCAGAAAGTTGAACTCCAACAAATGAGGACCACAGCCGCATCAGGTTTGACACTTTTAATCCAAATGAAAGGGCTCAACGCGTTTCGAACTGAATGTTCTTGATCACGAGCCACAGGACAAATGCAATCGTTGTAGAAACACTTGCTTAATTGATAATTATAGTCCCAGCCCCAGTGGGCGTTTCTTGGCCTCAATAGGCATGCCGTTTGGCTACGTGCCGCTTGGCTTTCTGGTCGCTGCAGTTTCTACAAAAAAAATAATAAAATCCCAAGTGGGTTAAAACACAGTCCTGAAAATATCAACAAGTACAATCCCAGTGGAGTGATCAAAAGTTCAAAAGAACTGATTGTGCTGTCATTCGATGTCACCCAAAGTTGGACTTTCTGTTCCAACACGGCACCTCTGTTTCAAGTGCCGCAGATCCGCTGCTCAGCGGCGGGCCGTCCTCGCGACCGGGCAAGGCCGCTAATTTCCAACACACAACAAAGGTTACCCTTAAGAGGACGTCCTCCCAGAAAGTTGAACTCCAACAAATGAGGACCACAGCCGCATCAGGTTTGACACTTGTAATCCAAATGAAAGGGCTCAACGCGTTTCGAACTGAACGTTCTTGATCACGAGCCACAGGACAAATGCAATCATTGTAGAAACACTTGCTTAATTGATAATTATAGTCCCAGCCCCAGTGGGCGTTTCTTGGCCTCAATAGGCATACCGTTTGGCTACGTGCCGCTTGGCTTTCTGGTCGCTGCAGTTTCTACAAAAAAAAAAAAAAAAATCCCAAGTGGGTTAAACCACAGTCCTGAAAATATTAACAAGTACAATCCCAGTGGAGTGATCAAAAGTTCAAAAGAACTGATTGTGCTGTCATTCGATGTCACCCAAAGTTGGACTTTCCGTTCCAACACGGCACCTCTGTTTCAAGTGCTTCAGATCCGCTGCTTAGGGGCAGGCCGTCCTCGCGACCGGGCAAGGCCGCTAATTTCCAACACACAACAAAGGTTACTCTTAAGAGGACGTCCTCCCACAAAGCTGAACTCCAACAAATGAGGACCACAGCCACATCAGGTTTGACACTTTTAATGCAAATGAAAGGGCTCAACGCGTTTCGAACTGAACGTTCTTGATCACGAGCCACAGGACAAATGCAATCGTTGTAGAAACACTTGCTTAGTTGATAATTATAGTCCCAGCCCCAGTGGGCGTTTCTTGGCCTCAATAGGCATGCCGTTTGGCTACGTGCCGCTTGGCTTTCTGGTCGCTGCAGTTTCTACAAAAAAAATAAAAAAATCCCAAGTGGGTTAAAACACAGTCCTGAAAATATCAACAAGTACAATCCCAGTGGAGTGATCAAAAGTTCAAAAGAACTGATTGTGCTGTCATTCGATGTCACCCAAAGTTGGACTTTCTGTTCCAACACGGCACCTCTGTTTCAAGTGCCGCAGATCCGCTGCTCAGTGGTGGGCCGTCCTCACGACCGGGCAAGGCCGCTAATTTCCAACACACAACAAAGGTTACCCTTAAGAGGACGTCCTCCCAGAAAGTTGAACTCCAACAAATGAGGACCACAGCCTCATCAGGTTTGACACTTGTAATCCAAATGAAAGGGCTCAATGCATTTCGAACTGAACGTTCTTGATCACGAGCCACAGGACAAATGCAATTGTTGTAGAAACAGTTGCTTAATTGATAATTATAGTCCCAGCCCCAGTGGGCGTTTCTTGGCCTCAATAGGCATGCCGTTTGGCTACGTGCCGCTTGGCTTTCTGGTCGCTGCAGTTTCTACAAAAAAATAAAAAAATCCCAAGTGGGTTAAAACACAGTCCTGAAAATATCAACAAGTACAATCCCAATGGAGTGATCAAAAGTTCAAAAGAACTGATAGTGCTGTCATTCGATGTCAGCCAAAGTTGGACTTTCTGTTCCAACACGGCACCTGTGTTTCAAGTGCCGCAGATCCGCTGCTCAGCGGCGGGCATTCCTCGCGACCGGGCAAGGCCGCTAATTTCGAACACACAACAAAGGTTACCCTTAAGAGGACGTCCTTCCAGAAAGTTGAACTCCAACAAATGAGGACCACTGCCGCATCAGGTTTGACACTTTTAATCCAAATGAAAGGGCTCTACGCATTTCGAACTGAACGTTCTTGATCACGAGCCACAGGACAAATGCCATCATTGTAGAAACACTTGCTTAATTGATAATTATAGTCCCAGCCCCAGTGGGCGTTTCTTGGCCTCAATAGGCATGCCGTTTGGCTACGTGCTGCTTGGCTTTCTGGTCGCTGCAGTTTCTACAAAAAAAAAAAAAAATCCCAAGTGGGTTAAAACACAGTCCTGAAAATATCAACAAGTACAAACCAAGTGGAGTGATCAAAAGTTCAAAAGAACTGATTGTGCTGTCATTCGATGTCACCCAAAGTTGGACTTTCTGTTCCAACACGGCACCTCTGTTTCAAGTGCCGCAGATCCGCTGCTCAGCGGCGGGCCGTCCTTACGACCGGACAAGGCCGCTAATTTCCAACACACAACAAAGGTTACCCTTAAGAGGACGTCCTCCCAGAAAGTTGAACTCCAACAAATGAGGACCACAGCCACATTAGGTTTGACTCTTTTAATCCAAATTAAAGGGCTCAACGCGTTTCGAACTGAACGTTCTTGATCACGAGCCACAGGACAAATGCAATCATTGTAGAAACACTTGCTTAATTGATAATTATAGTCCCAGCCCCAGTGGGCGTTTCTTGGCCTCAATAGGCATGCCGTTTGGCTATGTGCCGCTTGGCTTTCTGGTCGCTGCAGTTTCTACAAAAAAAATAATAAAATCCCAAGTGAGTTAAAACACAGTCCTGAAAATATCAACAAGTACAATCCCAGTGGAGTGATCAAAAGTTCAAAAGAACTGATTGTGCTGTCATTCGATGTCACCCAAAGTTCGACTTTCTGTTCCAACACGGCACCTCTGTTTCAAGTGCCGCAGATCAGCTGCTCAGCGGCGGGCCGTCCTCGCGACCGGGCAAGGCCGCTAATTTCCAACACACAACAAAGGTTACCCTTAAGAGGACGTCCTCCCAGAAAGTTGAACTCCAACAAATGAGGACCACAGCCGCATCAGGTTTGACACTTTTAATCCAAATGAAAGGGCTCAACGCGTTTCGAACTGAACGTTCTTGATCACGAGCCACAGGACAAATGCAATCATTGTAGAAACACTTGCTTAATTGATAATTATAGTCCCAGCCCCAGTGGGCGTTTCTTGGCCTCAATAGGCATACCGTTTGGCTACGTGCCGCTTGGCTTTCTGGTCACTGCAGTTTCTACAAAAAAAAAAAAAAAAATCCCAAGTGGGTTAAAACACAGTCCTGAAAATATCAACAAGTACAATCCCAGTGGAGTGATCAAAAGTTCAAAAGAACTGATGGTGCTGTCATTCGATGTCACCCAAAGTTGGACTTTCCGTTCCAACACGGCACCTCTGTTTCAAGTGCTGCAGATCCGCTGCTTAGCGGCAGGCCGTCCTCGCGACCGGGCAAGGCCGCTAATTTCCAACACACAACAAAGGTTACTCTTAAGAGGACGTCCTCCCAGAAAGTTGAACTCCAACAAATGAGGAGCACAGCCGCATCAGGTTTGACACTTGTAATCCAAATGAAAGGGCTCAACGCGTTTCGAACTGAACGTTCTTGATCACGAGCCACAGGACAAATGCAATTGTTGTAGAAACACTTGCTTAATTGATAATTATAGTCCCAGCCCCAGTGGGCGTTTCTTGGCCTCAATAGGCATGCCGTTTGGCTACGTGCCGCTTGGCTTTCTGGTCGCTGCAGTTTCTACAAAAAAAAATAATAAAATCCCAAGTGGGTTAAAACACAGTCCTGAAAATATCAACAAGTACAATCCCAATGGAGTGATCAAAAGTTCAAAAGAACTGATTGTGCTGTCATTCGATGTCAGCCAAAGTTGGACTTTCTGTTCCAACACGGCACCTGTGTTTCAAGTGCCGCAGATCCGCTGCTCAGCGGCGGGCATTCCTCGCGACCGGGCAAGGCCGCTAATTTCGAACACACAACAAAGGTTACCCTTAAGAGGACGTCCTTCCAGAAAGTTGAACTCCAACAAATGAGGACCACAGCCGCATCAGGTTTGACACTTTTAATCCAAATGAAAGGGCTCTACGCATTTCGAACTGAACGTTCTTGATCACGAGCCACAGGACAAATGCAATCATTGTAGAAACACTTGCTTAATTGATAATTATAGTCCCAGCCCCAGTGGGCGTTTCTTGGCCTCAATAAGCATGCCGTTTGGCTACGTGCCGTTTGGCTTTCTGGTCGCTGCAGTTTCTACAAAAAAAAAAAAAAAAATCCCAAGTGGGTTAAAACACAGTCCTGAAAATATCAACAAGTACAATCCCAATGGAGTGATCAAAAGTTCAAAAGAACTGATTGTGCTGTCATTCGATGTCAGCCAAAGTTGGACTTTCTGTTCCAACACGGCACCTGTGTTTCAAGTGCCGCAGATCCGCTGCTCAGCGGCGGGCATTCCTCGCGACCGGGCAAGGCCGCTAATTTCGAACACACAACAAAGGTTACCCTTAAGAGGACGTCCTTCCAGAAAGTTGAACTCCAACAAATGAGGACCACAGCCGCATCAGGTTTGACACTTTTAATCCAAATGAAAGGGCTCTACGCATTTCGAACTGATCGTTCTTGATCACGAGCCACAGGACAAATGCAATCATTGTAGAAACACTTGCTTAATTGATAATTATAGTCCCAGCCCCAGTGGGCGTTTCTTGGCCTCAATAGGCATACCGTTTGGCTACGTGCCGCTTGGCTTTCTGGTCGCTGCAGTTTCTACAAAAAAATAATAAAATCCCAAGTGAGTTAAAACACAGTCCTGAAAATATCAACAAGTACAATCCCAGTGGAGTGATCAAAAGTTCAAAAGAACTGATTGTGCTGTCATTCGATGTCACCCAAAGTTGGACTTTCTGTTCCAACACGGCACCTCTGTTTCAAGTGCCGCAGATCCGCTGCTCAGCGGCGGGCCGTCCTCGCGACCGGGCAAGGCCGCTAATTTCCAACACACAACAAAGGTTACCCTTAAGAGGACGTCCTCCCAGAAAGTTGAACTCCAACAAATGAGGACCACAGCCGCATCAGGTTTGACACTTGTAATCCAAATGAAAGGGCTCAACGCGTTTCGAACTGAACGTTCTTGATCACGAGCCACAGGACAAATGCAATTGTTGTAGAAACACTTGCTTAATTGATAATTATAGTCCCAGCCCCAGTGGGCGTTTCTTGGCCTCAATAGGCATGCCGTTTGGCTACGTGCCGCTTGGCTTTCTGGTCGCTGCAGTTTATACAAAAAAAATAATAAAATCCCAAGTGGGTTAAAACACAGTCCTGAAAATATCAACAAGTACAATCCCAGTGGAGTGATCAAAAGTTCAAAAGAACTGATTGTGCTGTCATTCGATGTCACCCAAAGTTGGACTTTCTGTTCCAACACGGCACCTCTGTTTCAAGTGCCGCAGATCCGCTGCTCAGTGGTGGGCCGTCCTCACGACCGGGCAAGACTGCTAATTTCCAACACACAACAAATGTTACCCTTAAGAGGACGTCCTCCCAGAAAGTTGAACTCCAACAAATGAGGACCACAGCTGCATCAGGTTTGACACTTGTAATCCAAATGAAAGGGCTCAACGCGTTTCGAACTGAACGTTCTTGATCACGAGCCACAGGACAAATGCAATTGTTGTAGAAACACTTGCTTAATTGATAATTATAGTCCGAGCCCCAGTGGGCGTTTCTTGGCCTCAATAGGCATGCCGTTTGGCTACGTGCCGCTTGGCTTTCTGGTCGCTGCAGTTTCTACAAAAAAAATAATAAAATCCCAAGTGGGTTAAAACACAGTCCTGAAAATTTCAACAAGTACAATCCCAGTGGAGTGATCAAAAGTTCAAAAGAACTGATTGTGCTGTCATTCGATGTCACCCAAAGTTGGACTTTCTGTTCCAGCACGGCACCTCTGTTTCAAGTGCCGCAGATCCGCTGCTCAGCGGCGGGCCGTCCTCGCGACCGGGCAAGGCCGCTAATTTCCAACACACAACAAAGGTTACCCTTAAGAGGACGTCCTCCCAGAAAGTTGAACTCCAACAAATGAGGACCACAGCTGCATCAGGTTTGACACTTTTAATCCAAATGAAAAAGCTCAACGCATTTCGAACTGAACGTTCTTGATCACGAGCCACAGGACAAATGCAATCGTTGTAGAAACACTAGCTTAATTGATAATTATAGTCCCAGCCCCAGTGGGCGTTTCTTGGCCTCAATAGGCATGCCGTTTGGCTACGTGCCACTTGGCTTTCTGGTCGCTGCAGTTTCTACAAAAAAAAAAAAATCACAAGTGGGTTAAAACACAGTCCTGAAAATATCAACAAGTACAAACCCAGTGGAGTGATCAAAAGTTCAAAAGAACTGATTGTGCTGTCATTCGATGTCACCCAAAGTTGGACTTTCTGTTCCAACACAGCACCTCTGTTTCAAGTGCCGCAGATCCGCTGCTCAGCGGCGGGCCGTCCTCGCGACCGGGCAAGGCCACTAATTTCCAACACACAACAAAGGTTACCCTTAAGAGGACGTCCTCCCAGAAAGTTGAACTCCAACAAATGAGGACCACAGCTGCATCAGGTTTGACACTTTTAATCCAAATGAAAGGGCTTAATGCGTTTCGAACTGAACGTTCTTGATCACGAGCCACAGGACAAATGCAATTGTTGTAGAAACACTTGCTTAATTGATAATTATAGTCCCAGCCCCAGTGGGTGTTTCTTGGCCTCAATAGGCATGCCGTTTAGCTACGTGCCGCTTGGCTTTCTGGTCGCTGCAGTTTCTACAAAAAAAATTATAAACTCCCATGTGGGTTAAAACACAGTCCTGAAAATATCAACAAGTACATTCGCAGTGGAGTAATCAAAAGTTCAAAAGAACTGATTGTGCTGTCATTCGATGTCACCCAAAGTTGGACTTTCTGTTCCAACACGGCACCTCTGTTTCAAGTGCCGCAGATCTGCTGCTCAGCGGCGGGCCGTCCTCGCGACCGGGCAAGGCCGCTAATTTCCAACACACAACAAAGGTTACCCTTAACTGGACGTCCTCCCAGAAAGTTGAACTCCAACAAATGAGGACCACAGCCACATCAGGTTTGACACTTTTAATCCAAATGAAAGGGCTCAACGCGTTTCGAACTGAACGTTCTTGATCACGAGCCACAGGACAAATGCAATCGTTGTAGAAACACTTGCTCAATTGATAATTATAGTCCCAGCCCCAGTGGGCGTTTCTTGGCCTCAATAGGCATGCCGTTTGGCTACGTGCCGCTTGGCTTTCTGGTCGCTGCAGTTTCTACAAAAAAAATAATAAAATCCCAAGTGGGTTAAAACACAGTCCTGAAAATATCAACAAGTACAATCCCAGTGGAGTGATCAAAAGTTCAAAAGAACTGATTGTGCTGTCATTCGATGTCACCCAAAGTTGGACTTTCTGTTCCAACACGGCACCTCTGTTTCAAGTGCCGCAGATCCGCTGCTCAGCGGCGAGCCGTCCTCGCGACCGGGCAAGGCCGCTAATTTCCAACACACAACAAAGGTTACCCTTAAGAGGACGTCCTCCCAGAAAGTTGAACTCCAACAAATGAGGACCACAGCCGCATCAGGTTTGACACTTGTAATCCAAATGAAAGGGCTCAATGCGTTTCGAACTGAATGTTCTTGATCACGAGCCACAGGACAGATGCAATCATTGTAGAACACTTGCTTAATTGATAATTATAGTCCCAGCCCCAGTGGGCGTTTCTTGGCCTCAATATGCATACCGTTTGGCTACGTGCCGCTTGGCTTTCTGGTCGCTGCAGTTTCTACAAAAAAATAAAAATAAAATCCCAAGTGGGTTAAAACACAGTCCTGAAAATATCAACAAGTACAATCCCAGTGGAGTGATCAAAAGTTCAAAAGAACTGATTGTGCTGTCATTCGATGTCACCCAAAGTTGGACTTTCCGTCCCAACACGGCACCTCTGTTTCAAGTGCTGCAGATCCGCTGCTTAGCGGCAGGCCGTCCTCGCGACCGGGCAAGGCCGCTAATTTCCAACACACAACAAAGGTTACTCTTAAGAGGACGTCCTCCCACAAAGCTGAACTCCAACAAATGAGGACCACAGCCACATCAGGTTTGACAGTTTTAATGCAAATGAAAGGGCTCAACGCGTTTCGAACTGAACGTTCTTGATCACGAGCCACAGGACAAATGCAATCGTTGTAGAAACACTTGCTTAGTTGATAATTATAGTCCCAGCCCCAGTGGGCGTTTCTTGGCTTAATAGGCATGCCGTTTGGCTACGTGCCGCTTGGCTTTCTGGTCGCTGCAGTTTCTACAAAAAAAAAAGAAAAAATCCCAAGTGGGTTAAAACACAGTCCTGAAAATATCAACAAGTACAATCCTAGTGGAGTGATCAAAAGTTCAAAAGAACTGATTGTGCTGTCATTCGATGTCACCCAAAGTTGGACTTTCTGTTCCAACACGGCACCTCTGTTTCAAGTGCCGCAGATCCGCTGCTCAGCGGTGGGCCGTCCTCGCGACCGGGCAAGGCTGCTAATTTCCAACACACAACAAAGGTTACCCTTAAGAGGACGTCCTCCCAGAAAGTTGAACTCCAACAAATGAGGACCACAGCCGCATCAGGTTTGACACTTGTAATCCAAATGAAAGGGCTCAACGCATTTCGAACTGAACGTTCTTGATCACGAGCCACAGGACAAATGCAATTGTTGTAGAAACACTTGCTTAATTGATAATTATAGTCCCAGCCCCAGTGGGCGTTTCTTGGCCTCAATAGGCATGCCGTTTGGCTACGTGCCGCTTGGCTTTCTGGTCGCTGCAGTTTCTACAAAAAAAATAATAAAATCCCAAGTGGGTTAAAACACAGTCCTGAAAATATCAACAAGTACAATCCCAATGGAGTGATCAAAAGTTCAAAAGAACTGATTGTGCTGTCATTCGATGTCAGCCAAAGTTGGACTTTCTGTTCCAACACGGCACCTGTGTTTCAAGTGCCGCAGATCCGCTGCTCAGCGGCGGGCATTCCTCGCGACCGGGCAAGGCCGCTAATTTCGAACACACAACAAAGGTTACCCTTAAGAGGACGTCCTTCCAGAAAGTTGAACTCCAACAAATGAGGACCACAGCCGCATCAGGTTTGACACTTTTAATCCAAATGAAAGGGCTCTACGCATTTCGAACTGAACGTTCTTGATCACGAGCCACAGGACAAATGCCATCATTGTAGAAACACTTGCTTAATTGATAATTATAGTCCCAGCCCCAGTGGGCGTTTCTTGGCCTCAATAGGCATGCCGTTTGGCTACGTGCTGCTTGGCTTTCTGGTCGCTGCAGTTTCTACAAAAAAAAAAAAAAATCCCAAGTGGGTTAAAACACAGTCCTGAAAATATCAACAAGTACAAACCAAGTGGAGTGATCAAAAGTTCAAAAGAACTGATTGTGCTGTCATTCGATGTCACCCAAAGTTGGACTTTCTGTTCCAACACGGCACCTCTGTTTCAAGTGCCGCAGATCCGCTGCTCAGCGGCGGGCCGTCCTCACGACCGGGCAAGGCCACTAATTTCCAACACACAACAAAGGTTACCCTTAAGAGGACGTCCTCCCAGAAAGTTGAACTCCAACAAATGAGGACCACAGCCACATTAGGTTTGACTCTTTTAATCCAAATTAAAGGGCTCAACGCGTTTCGAACTGAACGTTCTTGATCACGAGCCACAGGACAAATGCAATCATTGTAGAAACACTTGCTTAATTGATAATTATAGTCCCAGCCCCAGTGGGCGTTTCTTGGCCTCAATAGGCATGCCGTTTGGCTATGTGCCGCTTGGCTTTCTGGTCGCTGCAGTTTCTACAAAAAAAATAATAAAATCCCAAGTGAGTTAAAACACAGTCCTGAAAATATCAACAAGTACAATCCCAGTGGAGTGATCAAAAGTTCAAAAGAACTGATTGTGCTGTCATTCGATGTCACCCAAAGTTCGACTTTCTGTTCCAACACGGCACCTCTGTTTCAAGTGCCGCAGATCCGCTGCTCAGCGGCGGGCCGTCCTCGCGACCGGGCAAGGCCGCTAATTTCCAACACACAACAAAGGTTACCCTTAAGAGGACGTCCTCCCAGAAAGTTGAACTCCAACAAATGAGGACCACAGCCGCATCAGGTTTGACACTTTTAATCCAAATGAAAGGGCTCAACGCGTTTCGAACTGAACGTTCTTGATCACGAGCCACAGGACAAATGCAATCATTGTAGAAACACTTGCTTAATTGATAATTATAGTCCCAGCCCCAGTGGGCGTTTCTTGGCCTCAATAGTCATACCGTTTGGCTACGTGCCGCTTGGCTTTCTGGTCACTGCAGTTTCTACAAAAAAAAAAAAAAAAATCCCAAGTGGGTTAAAACACAGTCCTGAAAATATCAACAAGTACAATCCCAGTGGAGTGATCAAAAGTTCAAAAGAACTGATGGTGCTGTCATTCGATGTCACCCAAAGTTGGACTTTCCGTTCCAACACGGCACCTCTGTTTCAAGTGCTGCAGATCCGCTGCTCAGCGGCGGGCCGTCCTCGCGACCGGGCAAGGCCGCTAATTTCCAACACACAACAAAGGTTACTCTTAAGAGGACGTCCTCCCAGAAAGTTGAACTCCAACAAATGAGGACCACAGCCGCATCAGGTTTGACACTTTTAATCCAAATGAAAGGGCTCAACGCATTTCGAACTGAACGTTCTTGATCACGAGCCACAGGACAAATGCAATCGTTGTAGAAACACTTGCTTAATTGATAATTATAGTCCCAGCCCCAGTGGGCGTTTCTTGGCCTCAATAGGCATGCCGTTTGGCTACGTGCCGCTTGGCTTTCTGGTCGCTGCAGTTTCTACAAAAAAAATAATAAAATCCCAAGTGGGTTAAAACACAGTCCTGAAAATATCAACAAGTACAATCCCAGTGGAGTGATCAAAAGTTCAAAAGAACTGATTGTGCTGTCATTCGATGTCACCCAAAGTTGGACTTTCTGTTCCAACACGGCACCTCTGTTTCAAGTGCCGCAGATCCGCTGCTCAGCGGCGGGCCGTCCTCGCGACCGGGCAAGGCCGCTAATTTCCAACACACAACAAAGGTTACCCTTAAGAGGACGTCCTCCCAGGAAAGTTGAACTCCAACAAATGAGGACCACAGCCGCATCAGGTTTGACACTTTTAATCCAAATGAAAGGGCTCAACGCGTTTCGAACTGAACGTTCTTGATCACGAGCCACAGGACAAATGCAATTGTTGTAGAAACACTTGCTTAATTGATAATTATAGTCCCAGCCCCAGTGGGCGTTTCTTGGCCTCAATAGGCATGCCGTTTGGCTACGTGCCGCTTGGCTTTCTGGTCGCTGCAGTTTCTACAAAAAAAATAATAAAATCCCAAGTGGGTTAAAACACAGTCCTGAAAATATCAACAAGTACAATCCCAGTGGAGTGATCAAAAGTTCAAAAGAACTGATTGTGCTGTCATTCGATGTCACCCAAAGTTGGACTTTCTGTTCCAACACGGCACCTCTGTTTCAAGTGCCGCAGATCCGCTGCTCAGCGGCGGGCCGTCCTCGCGACCGGGCAAGGCCGCTAATTTCCAACACACAACAAAGGTTACCCTTAAGAGGACGTCCTCCCAGAAAGTTGAACTCCAACAAATGAGGACCACAGCTGCATCAGGTTTGACACTTGTAATCCAAATGAAAGGGCTCAACGCGTTTCGAACTGAACGTTCTTGATCACGAGCCACAGGACAAATGCAATTGTTGTAGAAACACTTGCTTAATTGATAATTATAGTCCCAGCCCCAGTGGGCGTTTCTTGGCCTCAATAGGCATGCCGTTTGGCTACGTGCCGCTTGGCTTTCTGGTCGCTGCAGTTTCTACAAAAAAAATAATAAAATCCCAAGTGGGTTAAAACACAGTCCTGAAAATATCAACAAGTACAATCCCAGTGGAGTGATCAAAAGTTCAAAAGAACTGATTGTGCTGTCATTCGATGTCACCCAAAGTTGGACTTTCTGTTCCAACACGGCACCTCTGTTTCAAGTGCCGCAGATCCGCTGCTCAGCGGCGGGCCGTCCTCGCGACCGGGCAAGGCCGCTAATTTCCAACACACAACAAAGGTTACCCTTAAGAGGACGTCCTCCCAGAAAGTTGAACTCCAACAAATGAGGACCACAGCTGCATCAGGTTTGACACTTTTAATCCAAATGAAAGAGCTCAACGCATTTCGAACTGAACGTTCTTGATCACGAGCCACAGGACAAATGCAATCGTTGTAGAAACACTTGCTTAATTGATAATTATAGTCCCAGCCCCAGTGGGCGTTTCTTGGCCTCAATAGGCATGCCGTTTGGCTACGTGCCGCTTGGCTTTCTGGTCGCTGCAGTTTCTACAAAAAAAATAATAAAATCCCAAGTGGGTTAAAACACAGTCCTGAAAATATCAACAAGTACAAACCCAGTGGAGTGATCAAAAGTTCAAAAGAACTGATTGTGCTGTCATTCGATGTCACCCAAAGTTGGACTTTCTGTTCCAACACGGCACCTGTGTTTCAAGTGCCGCAGATCCGCTGCTCAGCGGCGGGCAGTCCTCGCGACCGGGCAAGGCCGCTAATTTCGAACACACAACAAAGGTTACCCTTAAGAGGACGTCCTCCCAGAAAGTTGAACTCCAACAAATGAGGACCACAGCCGCATCAGGTTTGACACTTTTAATCCAAATGAAAGGGCTCTACGCATTTCGAACTGAACGTTCTTGATCACGAGCCACAGGACAAATGCCATCATTGTAGAAACACTTGCTTAATTGATAATTATAGTCCCAGCCCCAGTGGGCGTTTCTTGGCCTCAATAGGCATGCCGTTTGGCTACGTGCCGCTTGGCTTTCTGGTCGCTGCAGTTTCTACAAAAAAAATAAATAAAATCCCAAGTGGGTTAAAACACAGTCCTGAAAATATCAACAAGTACAAACCCAGTGGAGTGATCAAAAGTTCAAAAGAACTGATTGTGCTGTCATTCGATGTCACCCAAAGTTGGACTTTCTGTTCCAACACGGCACCTCTGTTTCAAGTGCCGCAGATCCGCTGCTCAGCGGCGGGCCGTCCTCGCGACCGGGCAAGGCCGCTAATTTCCAACACACAACAAAGGTTACCCTTAAGAGGACGTCCTCCCAGAAAGTTGAACTCCAACAAATGAGGACCACAGCCACATCAGGTTTGACTCTTTTAATCCAAATGAAAGGGCTCAACGCGTTTCGAACTGAACGTTCTTGATCACGAGCCACAGGACAAATGCAATCATTGTAGAAACACTTGCTTAATTGATAATTATAGTCCCAGCCCCAGTGGGCGTTTCTTGGCCTCAATAGGCATGCCGTTTGGCTATGTGCCGCTTGGCTTTCTGGTCGCTGCAGTTTCTACAAAAAAAATAATAAAATCCCAAGTGGGTTAAAACACAGTCCTGAAAATATCAACAAGTACAATCCCAGTGGAGTGATCAAAAGTTCAAAAGAACTGATTGTGCTGTCATTCGATGTCACCCAAAGTTGGACTTTCTGTTCCAACACGGCACCTCTGTTTCAAGTGCCGCAGATCCGCTGCTCAGCGGCGGGCCGTCCTCGCGACCGGGCAAGGCCGCTAATTTCCAACACACAACAAAGGTTACCCTTAAGAGGACGTCCTCCCAGAAAGTTGAACTCCAACAAATGAGGACCACAGCCGCATCAGGTTTGACACTTTTAATCCAAATGAAAGGGCTCAACGCGTTTCGAACTGAACGTTCTTGATCACGAGCCACAGGACAAATGCAATCATTGTAGAAACACTTGCTTAATTGATAATTATAGTCCCAGCCCCAGTGGGCGTTTCTTGGCCTCAATAGGCATACCGTTTGGCTACGTGCCGCTTGGCTTTCTGGTCGCTGCAGTTTCTACAAAAAAAAAAATAAAATCCCAAGTGGGTTAAAACACAGTCCTGAAAATATCAACAAGTACAATCCCAGTGGAGTGATCAAAAGTTCAAAAGAACTGATGGTGCTGTCATTCGATGTCACCCAAAGTTGGACTTTCTGTTCCAACACGGCACCTCTGTTTCAAGTGCTGCAGATCCGCTGCTCAGCGGCAGGCCGTCCTCGCGACCGGGCAAGGCCGCTAATTTCCAACACACAACAAAGGTTACTCTTAAGAGGACGTCCTCCCAGAAAGTTGAACTCCAACAAATGAGGACCACAGCCGCATCAGGTTTGACACTTGTAATCCAAATGAAAGGGCTCAACGCGTTTCGAACTGAACGTTCTTGATCACGAGCCACAGGACAAATGCAATTGTTGTAGAAACACTTGCTTAATTGATAATTATAGTCCCAGCCCCAGTGGGCGTTTCTTGGCCTCAATAGGCATGCCGTTTGGCTACGTGCCGCTTGGCTTTCTGGTCGCTGCAGTTTCTACAAAAAAAATAATAAAATCCCAAGTGGGTTAAAACACAGTCCTGAAAATATCAACAAGTACAATCCCAGTGGAGTGATCAAAAGTTCAAAAGAACTGATTGTGCTGTCATTCGATGTCAGCCAAAGTTGGACTTTCTGTTCCAACACGGCACCTGTGTTTCAAGTGCCGCAGATCCGCTGCTCAGCGGCGGGCCATTCCTCGCGACCGGGCAAGGCCGCTAATTTCGAACACACAACAAAGGTTACCCTTAAGAGGACGTCCTTCCAGAAAGTTGAACTCCAACAAATGAGGACCACAGCCGCATCAGGTTTGACACTTTTAATCCAAATGAAAGGGCTCTACGCATTTCGAACTGAACGTTCTTGATCACGAGCCACAGGACAAATGCAATCATTGTAGAAACACTTGCTTAATTGATAATTATAGTCCCAGCCCCAGTGGGCGTTTCTTGGCCTCAATAGGCATGCCGTTTGGCTACGTGCCGCTTGGCTTTCTGGTCGCTGCAGTTTCTACAAAAAAAATAATAAAATCCCAAGTGGGTTAAAACACAGTCCTGAAAATATCAACAAGTACAATCCCAGTGGAGTGATCAAAAGTTCAAAAGAACTGATTGTGCTGTCATTCGATGTCACCCAAAGTTGGACTTTCTGTTCCAACACGGCACCTCTGTTTCAAGTGCCGCAGATCCGCTGCTCAGCGGCGGGCCGTCCTCGCGACCGGGCAAGGCCGCTAATTTCCAACACACAACAAAGGTTACTCTTAAGAGGACGTCCTCCCAGAAAGTTGAACTCCAACAAATGAGGACCACAGCCGCATCAGGTTTGACACTTTTAATCCAAATGAAAGGGCTCTACGCATTTCGAACTGAACGTTCTTGATCACGAGCCACAGGACAAATGCAATCATTGTAGAAACACTTGCTTAATTGATAATTATAGTCCCAGCCCCAGTGGGCGTTTCTTGGCCTCAATAGGCATACCGTTTGGCTACGTGCCGCTTGGCTTTCTGGTCGCTGCAGTTTCTACAAAAAAAATAATAAAATCCCAAGTGAGTTAAAACACAGTCCTGAAAATATCAACAAGTACAATCCCAGTGGAGTGATCAAAAGTTCAAAAGAACTGATTGTGCTGTCATTCGATGTCACCCAAAGTTGGACTTTCTGTTCCAACACGGCACCTCTGTTTCAAGTGCCGCAGATCCGCTGCTCAGCGGCGGGCCGTCCTCGCGACCGGGCAAGGCCGCTAATTTCCAACACACAACAAAGGTTACCCTTAAGAGGACGTCCTCCCAGAAAGTTGAACTCCAACAAATGAGGACCACAGCCGCATCAGGTTTGACACTTGTAATCCAAATGAAAGGGCTCAACGCGTTTCGAACTGAACGTTCTTGATCACGAGCCACAGGACAAATGCAATTGTTGTAGAAACACTTGCTTAATTGATAATTATAGTCCCAGCCCCAGTGGGCGTTTCTTGGCCTCAATAGGCATGCCGTTTGGCTACGTGCCGCTTGGCTTTCTGGTCGCTGCAGTTTCTACAAAAAAAATAATAAAATCCCAAGTGGGTTAAAACACAGTCCTGAAAATATCAACAAGTACAATCCCAGTGGAGTGATCAAAAGTTCAAAAGAACTGATTGTGCTGTCATTCGATGTCACCCAAAGTTGGACTTTCTGTTCCAACACGGCACCTCTGTTTCAAGTGCCGCAGATCCGCTGCTCAGCGGCGGGCCGTCCTCACGACCGGGCAAGGCCGCTAATTTCCAACACACAACAAAGGTTACCCTTAAGAGGACGTCCTCCCAGAAAGTTGAACTCCAACAAATGAGGACCACAGCTGCATCAGGTTTGACACTTGTAATCCAAATGAAAGGGCTCAACGCGTTTCGAACTGAACGTTCTTGATCACGAGCCACAGGACAAATGCAATTGTTGTAGAAACACTTGCTTAATTGATAATTATAGTCCGAGCCCCAGTGGGCGTTTCTTGGCCTCAATAGGCATGCCGTTTGGCTACGTGCCGCTTGGCTTTCTGGTCGCTGCAGTTTCTACAAAAAAAATAATAAAATCCCAAGTGGGTTAAAACACAGTCCTGAAAATATCAACAAGTACAATCCCAGTGGAGTGATCAAAAGTTCAAAAGAACTGATTGTGCTGTCATTCGATGTCACCCAAAGTTGGACTTTCTGTTCCAGCACGGCACCTCTGTTTCAAGTGCCGCAGATCCGCTGCTCAGCGGCGGGCCGTCCTCGCGACCGGGCAAGGCCGCTAATTTCCAACACACAACAAAGGTTACCCTTAAGAGGACGTCCTCCCAGAAAGTTGAACTCCAACAAATGAGGACCACAGCTGCATCAGGTTTGACACTTTTAATCCAAATGAAAAAGCTCAACGCATTTCGAACTGAACGTTCTTGATCACGAGCCACAGGACAAATGCAATCGTTGTAGAAACACTAGCTTAATTGATAATTATAGTCCCAGCCCCAGTGGGCGTTTCTTGGCCTCAATAGGCATGCCGTTTGGCTACGTGCCACTTGGCTTTCTGGTCGCTGCAGTTTCTACAAAAAAAAAAAAATCACAAGTGGGTTAAAACACAGTCCTGAAAATATCAACAAGTACAAACCCAGTGGAGTGATCAAAAGTTCAAAAGAACTGATTGTGCTGTCATTCGATGTCACCCAAAGTTGGACTTTCTGTTCCAACACAGCACCTCTGCTTCAAGTGCCGCAGATCTGCTACTCAGCGGCGGGCCGTCCTTGCGACCGGGCATGGCCGCTAATTTCCATCACACAACAAAGGTTACCCATGAGAGGACGTCCTCCCAGAAAGTTGAACTCCAACAAATGAGGACCACAGCTGCATCAGGTTTGACACTTTTAATCCAAATGAAAGGGCTTAATGCGTTTCGAACTGAACGTTCTTGATCACGAGCCACAGGACAAATGCAATTGTTGTAGAAACACTTGCTTAATTGATAATTATAGTCCCAGCCCCAGTGGGTGTTTCTTGGCCTCAATAGGCATGCCGTTTGGCTACGTGCCGCTTGGCTTTCTGGTCGCTGCAGTTTCTACAAAAAAAATAATAAAATCCCAAGTGGGTTAAAACACAGTCCTGAAAATATCAACAAGTACATTCGCAGTGGAGTAATCAAAAGTTCAAAAGAACTGATTGTGCTGTCATTCGATGTCACCCAAAGTTGGACTTTCTGTTCCAACACGGCACCTCTGTTTCAAGTGCCGCAGATCCGCTGCTCAGCGGCGGGCCGTCCTCGCGACCGGGCAAGGCCGCTAATTTCCAACACACAACAAAGGTTACCCTTAAGAGGACGTCCTCCCAGAAAGTTGAACTCCAACAAATGAGGCCCACAGCCACATCAGGTTTGACACTTTTAATCCAAATGAAAGGGCTCAACGCGTTTCGAACTGAACGTTCTTGATCACGAGCCACAGGACAAATGCAATCGTTGTAGAAACACTTGCTCAATTGATAATTATAGTCCCAGCCCCAGTGGGCGTTTCTTGGCCTCAATAGGCATGCCGTTTGGCTACGTGCCGCTTGGCTTTCTGGTCGCTGCAGTTTCTACAAAAAAATAATAAAATCCCAAGTGGGTTAAAACACAGTCCTGAAAATATCAACAAGTACAATCCCAGTGGAGTGATCAAAAGTTCAAAAGAACTGATTGTGCTGTCATTCGATGTCACCCAAAGTTGGACTTTCTGTTCCAACACGGCACCTCTGTTTCAAGTGCCGCAGATCCGCTGCTCAGCGGCGGGCCGTCCTCACGACCGGGCAAGGCCGCTAATTTCCAACACACAACAAATGTTACCCTTAAGAGGACGTCCTCCCAGAAAGTTGAACTCCAACAAATGAGGACCACAGCTGCATCAGGTTTGACACTTGTAATCCAAATGAAAGGGCTCAACGCGTTTCGAACTGAACGTTCTTGATCACGAGCCACAGGACAAATGCAATTGTTGTAGAAACACTTGCTTAATTGATAATTATAGTCCCAGCCCCAGTGGGCGTTTCTTGGCCTCAATAGGCATGCCGTTTGGCTACGTGCCGCTTGGCTTTCTGGTCGCTGCAGTTTCTACAAAAAAAATAATAAAGTCCCAAGTGGGTTAAAACACAGTCCTGAAAATATCAACAAGTACAATCCCAGTGGAGTGATCAAAAGTTCAAAAGAACTGATTGTGCTGTCATTCGATGTCACCCAAAGTTGGACTTTCTGTTCCAGCACGGCACCTCTGTTTCAAGTGCCGCAGATCCGCTGCTCAGCGGCGGGCCGTCCTCGCGACCGGGCAAGGCCGCTAATTTCCAACACACAACAAAGGTTACCCTTAAGAGGACGTCCTCCCAGAAAGTTGAACTCCAACAAATGAGGACCACAGCTGCATCAGGTTTGACACTTTTAATCCAAATGAAAGGGCTCAACGCATTTCGAACTGAACGTTCTTGATCACGAGCCACAGGACAAATGCAATCGTTGTAGAAACACTTGCTTAATTGATAATTATAGTCCCAGCCCCAGTGGGCGTTTCTTGGCCTCAATAGGCATGCCGTTTGGCTACGTGCCACTTGGCTTTCTGGTCGCTGCAGTTTCTACAAAAAAAAAAAATCACAAGTGTGTTAAAACACAGTCCTGAAAATATCAACAAGTACAAACCCAGTGGAGTGATCAAAAGTTCAAAAGAACTGATAGTGCTGTCATTCGATGTCAGCCAAAGTTGGACTTTCTTTTCCAACATGGCACCTGTGTTTCAAGTGCCGCAGATCCGCTGCTCAGCGGCGGGCATTCCTCGCGACCGGGCAAGGCCGCTAATTTCGAACACACAACAAAGGTTACCCTTAAGAGGACGTCCTTCCAGAAAGTTGAACTCCAACAAATGAGGACCACAGCCGCATCAGGTTTGACACTTTTAATCCAAATGAAAGGGCTCTACGCATTTCGAACTGAACGTTCTTGATCACGAGCCACAGGACAAATGCCATCATTGTAGAAACACTTGCTTAATTGATAATTATAGTCCCAGCCCCAGTGGGCGTTTCTTGGCCTCAATAGGCATGCCGTTTGGCTACGTGCTGCTTGGCTTTCTGGTCGCTGCAGTTTCTACAAAAAAAATAAATAAATCCCAAGTGGGTTAAAACACAGTCCTGAAAATATCAACAAGTACAAACCAAGTGGAGTGATCAAAAGTTCAAAAGAACTGATTGTGCTGTCATTCGATGTCACCCAAAGTTGGACTTTCTGTTCCAACACGGCACCTCTGTTTCAAGTGCCGCAGATCCGCTGCTCAGCGGCGGGCCGTCCTTACGACCGGGCAAGGCCGCTAATTTCCAACACACAACAAAGGTTACCCTTAAGAGGACGTCCTCCCAGAAAGTTGAACTCCAACAAATGAGGACCACAGCCACATTAGGTTTGACTCTTTTAATCCAAATTAAAGGGCTCAACGCGTTTCGAACTGAACGTTCTTGATCACGAGCCACAGGACAAATGCAATCATTGTAGAAACACTTGCTTAATTGATAATTATAGTCCCAGCCCCAGTGGGCGTTTCTTGGCCTCAATAGGCATGCCGTTTGGCTATGTGCCGCTTGGCTTTCTGGTCGCTGCAGTTTCTACAAAAAAATAATAAAATCCCAAGTGAGTTAAAACACAGTCCTGAAAATATCAACAAGTACAATCCCAGTGGAGTGATCAAAAGTTCAAAAGAACTGATTGTGCTGTCATTCGATGTCACCCAAAGTTCGACTTTCTGTTCCAACACGGCACCTCTGTTTCAAG